>JAOVYX010015574.1:0-27354 GCA_035668315.1 Drosera spatulata | reverse complement strand
ATTGGATTGTTGAGCTTTGGTCTTGTTCATCTCAACTCGTCATTTAATGTTAAGTTGTTATTTGTCATCCTATTCTTGTAATTATTCTGAACTTTTATTTAGCAGTTTGATTGGTGTTTGATTAGGGAAGGATGTTCATTGATTTATTCCATTATTGTTAAACTGATTGTGATAGGAAGACAATAAGTTTAGAATGTTCAATTGTATATATTTCAACCATTTGTATTGAGACAATTCATTGAAGGAGAATTATACTTTCTATATCAGAGCTAATGAACTGAAGATGCTAGATTGAGACAATAAATAAGAAAGAATTAACGAATTTAATGTGGAAAAATCTGAGTATCGGGAGGAAAATCCCACAAAACATCACCACAAACAGTAATAGAAAAGCACTATATGAAGAGCGAAATCTCTGTACTGGGTGAGTGTAGCGCACATCAAACGAAGACGCGAAGTAGTCGACAACCTCAACAAGAGTCATGCATGTCCCTCTAACGAGAATTGAGTTTTGCATACTCTTCATAGCAGTCAACAATGACGAATACCAACACATTACAAAAAAGACCAATTTGCGACTGAACAGTCGCAAAATTTATGATCGAAAATTTAAGATGGTCGTAAATTTATCTTACGATCAATTATAAAAAGTGATCACTAATCAATGAGTAAAAGGGTCGCAAATTACTGTTGGTTGTAAAATAATGATCGATTTGATCGCTGACCTTTATGATACCCAGATTTAGATGTGTCCCCCTTCTTCACTTTTCTCCTCCATTCCTCTCTTCTCACACCACCACCCCAGACGAATCGCCGACGACGACCAAACATCACCTCGTCGTCAATCCTCTGGTGACCACCCTTTACCACCAAGGATCTCCCATCTTCATCGTCGACCACCTCCACACCATTCTCCCAATTTCTCCTGGCCACCATTCTCCCCCAAACACCACCCCGCAACTGGCCAAACTCATGTGACCAACGACGAGCCACCCCGCACTCATCCCGTATCCTTCCTAGCTTTCTCAAACCCTAACCCCTAAATTGTTGCAATGCATAATTTCTAAACCTTAATCTCTAATTGATTTGATTTTAATTTATTTTAGTTAATCTCTTAATTTAATGATTTGGTTGATTGATGATTTGGATTGAATATGGTTGTTTTGATGAATTTGGTTGGTTTGGAGTATTTGGACGATGGTTAATTTCGTTTGGATTTGATGAGTTGGTTGGATGGTTTGGGGCATTTTGGTGATAGTTTGGGGCATTTTGACGATGGTTTGAGGCATTTTGATGAACTTGGTTGGTTTGTGACATTTGGATGGTGCTTGATTTGGTGTGGATTTGATGAGTTGGTTGGTTTGAGGCATTTAGGCGATGGTTTGATGATTGTTTGGGCAATGGTTTGGATTTGATTTGTGTAATGGTTCGGAAAATGGTTTGGATGTGTTATCAATTTGTTTGGATTGTTATTGAATCTTTTTTATTTGAAAAATAATAGAATATCTAATAATTTTCGCGTGAATTAGATAAGAGTAAGCGACTGTTTCGATCGTTAATTTAACAACTGATTCGATCGCAAATGTATTTAATGACCGTATTCATTTCGATGGCATCGTTTTCTATTCGGTCGTAGATTTAGCGACCGTTTTTTATTCAGTAGATAATTAAATTAACGACCAAGATTTTTGTGATTGAAATTCGATCGCAAACACCATTTATCAACCGAGAATATAGATTGACGATCGAAATATTCGATCACAAAAGGGTTGAATTTTTTAGTGACATCTCTCAATCCCAAATTTCTGAGTCTACTACAGACACAATTGATCATAAGCTGTTTAACTAACTCTCTGAAAAACCCTCGTAGACTGATGAAATCTCTAAGGATAGAATAAATCAATGGATCACAACTTCAATTTCTACACAACCCGCTATTCTTTCACTCTCTAATTCACATCACTTTCATTCTATTAAATTAACATCAAAGAATTATCTGCTATGATACACATAGATTGAACCCTTCCTTGATGGAGAAGGATTACTTGGCTTTGTTGATGGATCCACACCCTGGTCAATCAATCCCAGAAAAGCTGTCCTTTGGAAGCGTCAAGACGCTCTCATTCGAAGCCTTCTCATCGCGTCACTCTCTGATGGGGTTCTACCCTTGGCCATTGGAAAGAAAAAAATCCATGAGATTTGGATAGCTCTCGAAGGTTTCTCATCGACTTCTGAATCCCTGGTTATGTCTCTGCAAAAAAAGAAGCAATGTGAGGATGAATCAGTTTCCAATTTTCTTCAAAGAGCCAAAATAATTGTTATCGAACTTGTCGCTGCTGATTAATCGATTCGTATCCCAACCTTCAACATGCATATCTATTAGGGTCTCAAACCCAAATTTCAATCAATTGTCTCATTTCTATTGACGTGGACAACGACGGTTGAATCCGATGATTTTCACATTTTTTTTCTCTCCCATGAATTTCTTCAAGATATCATCTTTAACAAGGTTACAATCGTCAACACGGTCACTTCTCCATCCCCAGCTGTCTATCATGTACAAAGTCACGCACCATCTGATCCTCGTCAACCGTCGATGCAAGGGTTCAAGGAGGTCTCACAGCAGGGCGAAGAGGCCATGGTCATGGAAGAAACGATACATGCCCTAATTTTTATTGTCAGATCTGTCACCGGCACAAGCACATTGCTGTAATACCTAGAAAATTTTGATATTTAAAATATACGAATAGTACGTATTAAATGAATGCACGAATAAATATAACGAACGAATAACGTTACAACGTTAAAATGTTGCACGTTAGGGTTAAAGATTTTAACCCAAAAATATTGGATTATTAATTGGGATAATTAAATCAATATGGATTAATTATTGACGGATCAATATTGCAAAGTCCGGGTAAATAATAATTTGAATTGAGATATTTATTGCATTATTTGGGCCACTTGTGAGGTTGACAACCTCCCTTTTACTATCTTAGCCGTACCCCCTCTTTATTTTAATCATTTTCTCATTCCATCGTCTTCACATCGCTCTCTCTCCATCCCCATTCCCTCTTCTTTGCCAGAGAACATAAAACCAAACCCTCGCCAACACTAACCACCACGTCTCCAGCTTCGCCACCATCATCCCCACCTAGCCACCCTCTCTTCTCCTTCTCTTCTTCACGAAAACAGAAACCAAACCAAAATCTCTCGCCTCACAAACCATCGCAACCACCACACCGTTGGAGACCTCCAGCGACGCCGCCACCATGACCACCACCAGGGCATCGTCGTCATCTCCCTGGACGTGAAAAACAGCCAACAACAGCAACGAAGCGCAGCCTCTCTCTCACCCATCGCAATCACCCTTTCTCTCTTCAACGTTGCCCACCGTCACACCACCAACACCATGTCTCCGGCCTTGGAGAATGACGACGACGACCCTTTCCCAAGAGAACATCAGTCTGTGTTCTGAGTTCTTGGGCCTTCCTTCTTAACTTCTCAACGTATTGAAGCGTCTCTTCAAATCTCTTCTTTTGTTCAGGTGTTTCTTCTTCTTCTTGTACTTCTTCTGCTGTCCTTACTGAATGATCTCCAGCTCATCATTATCATCTGCATAAGGAACAAGGCTTATGTTAGTGTAGGGAATCAAAGTTTTTGATGTTGATATACCTGTTGTATCTTCATTGATTGTGATCCTAGCTGTTGTAGTAGGGACTTCTTTTGCAGTTGTAGCGTTAAGATTTCGCAGCCTTTCTTCAATGACTTCAATCTCCTTTCGTGTAAATCCTCTTGCAAACATTTTCTTTCTAAACTCAACTCGGGGATCCTCCTAAGTTTCTTCAAAACTCTTCATTGAGCCTAGTATGAATTGTTACTGGTTCTTGTCTGCATCTCCCCTTATGAAATCGAGAGCTACATTCGAGTCATGTAGAGCTGCTACTTCAGAAATCTTTGGGGAAAGTGTTCTTGAGGATGAGCCTTCCTCAACTGCAACGATTGGTTGTATCATCTGTTGTTCTGTAGTTTCCTCAGTCTGCCGCTCATCTGTACCTTCTTCCCTCATCTGCAAGTCTGAATCTTGTTCAGCTGTCTGTACTACTGCAGTTGAAGCTTAGCTCGTCTACACTGCTGCAGCTGGAACTTCGCTCGTCTGCACTACTGCAAGTGCAGACCCTGTCTGGACAATAGCAAGGGTAGTAGTGGTCTGCACGTCTGCATTTCTTCTTCCAGTTTGCGCATCTGCAAACTCTATTTCTACTTCAATTGCCCTCCTCTGAGCTGCTTCTTCTGATTCTTCAGAGGATTGCAGTATCAATTTTCTCTTTGGAGGCTTGGGAGCCTTAGGAACGATCTTCTTTTTGGACTTTTTAGCTCTCTGTTGTACTGCAGACTGTGCTGCAGCCTGGTGTTGTGGTGGAGGTGGTTGCGTTACTGAAACCTTCCTCACTTTTGCCAAATTTGCTGGCAATTTGCCAATCTTCTTGATGTTGATCTGCTTCGATACCGTCCAAGGCCTTCCCTGTGCGTCTGATAGCTTTAATTTGTCTTTCAGAATGATGATTAGCAGCCTTCCGTAGAGAGGCTGTCTGGCCTCTACTGCACTGGCTAGTTGATACATCATCAAGCTAGCCCAGTTCACTTGATGTTTCATCAAGATTGCATACATGATCTCTTGCTGATCATGTGTGATCTGGTCCTTCGAGAACTCCCTTGACATCATGACTTTCTTGACCATGTCAACAAGGAATTTATGTTCTTTGGTAAAAAGCTTCTTCATCGTTCTTATTCCTTCTTGTTGATGTTCCGTCCCAAGCATAGCCAATTGTCCATCAGTGATGACGCTTGGGGGAATTATTCTAGAGCCATCATTTTGCAGTCTGAATATGCGAGCCATGTCATCCACGGTGATTTGAATCACCGTCTTCTTGTGATGGTAGCTGATTTCTTGAAGATTGCTTGAAACCCTAGTCTTTTCAGTCAGATCCGTAACTTCTTTGTCAAAGATGTGGCTAGTGGTCTCGCACAAGTACTTTAGTCCGGCTTCTTGGATCGATTTTCCTACTTCTTTGACCTCGTCAAACTCGTGTGTGAGAGTCTCAAAGTCAACAGCCACTCCTGTTTGTAAATCTTTCTTTGCCAAGCTCACTTGTGGCTTTGATGATTCGGAGGGTGTTGAAGAAGTGGGTTTGTCGGCCATTTTTTGTTTGAAAATTTTGATTTTTCAAATATTTTCAGAGAAGAAATTGAGTGGAGAGTTTGAGAGCGATCAGAAGAAAATTGTGAGAATTAGGGTTTGCTGATCACTTGAGAGAGCGAGAGAGAAAGAATTGTAAAGTGATTTTTGTAACAATGCTCTCTCCTTTTATAGTTACTGTTGATTTTAACCGTTTGAAATAAAAAAGTAGCCGTTACACAGTTTTCAGAATTAATCCTTCCGTTGCAAAAATTAAGGAGATAATCATGAAAACTGTTTCTTTCCAAAAATAGTAGTAGTAGAGTGACACCTGTCTCTGGTCTGCATGGCTTGTGCAGTAGAACAGTAAAGGAAAGTCACTCGTCTGTATCACTTAAAAAACATTGAGTGCGTTTCAGGTGGTCTGCTCGTCTGCATTTACATATGCAGTAGAGCAGTAGAGCAGTAGAGTGAAGTTGCTCGTCTTCACTCTTTCAAAACATTTTGAACCCATTTAAAAAATCATATTGGTCTGTATCTACACCTATAGTAGACCAGTAGAGCAGTATACATGGCCATTTTACTCATTTAAATCTATCATGCTCAGCTCTTCTCTGAACATAATAAATTTATTTTCATCTAAGGATTTTGTAAAAATGTCTACAATTTGTTTTTCCGTTGGAATGTATTCCATCTTTATGTGACCTTTCTGCACATGATCCCTGATAAAGTGATATCTGACATCAATGCGCTTGGTCCTTGAGTGAAAAACAGGATTTTCAGAAATAGCCATTGCAGACGTATTGTCACAAAATATTTTGTTTTAAAAACCTTAAGTCCCTAATGTGCAACTTGAAACCTCATCCATAGTACTTGTGCGGTATAGTTTCCTGCAGCCATATACACTGGTTCAGCAGTGGAGGTTGAGAAAGTGGTCTGTTTCTTGCTGAACCAAGAAATCAGCCTTACACCTAAAATTTGACATGTTTCGCTTGTATTTTTTCTGTCAACGCTGCAACCTGCAAAGTCTACATCTGAATATCCAGTTAGTACGAAATCTGAGTCCTTTGGATACCATATACCAGGTTAGGAGTTTCTTTGAGATATCTCAGGATTCTTTTAACTGCAGTATAGTGGGATTCCTTGGGATCAGATTGATACCTGGCACAAACACAGACTAAGTACTGGATGTCTGACCTACTTGTAGTAAGATAAAGTAAAGATCCTATTATATCTCTATATAATATTTGATCTATAATTTTACCCTTTTCGTCTTTGTCAATTTTAGTAGTAGAGTTCATGGGAGTTTTTATTTGAGTTGAGTTTTGTAGGCCAAACTTTTTAATTATGTTTGTTAAGTATTTTGATTAATTTATAATATTCCTTTACTTAACTGTTTCACTTGTAGACCTATAAAATATTTTAGTTCATCCATGAGACTCATTTGGAATTTGGATTTCATTAGTGCAACAAACTTTTTGCACAGTTTACTGTTAATGTAACCAAAGATGATGTCATCTACATATATTTACACTAATAATGTGTGCTCTTTATGTTTCTTAAGAAACAGTGTGGTATCTACCTTCCTCTTTGAAAGGCATTATCAGAAAGAAAGATAGAAAGAGTTTCATACCGCGCTCTCGAAGCTTGTTTCAGCCCATAAAGGGCTTTGTCTAACCTATAGATATAATTTGGATGTTCAAAGTCTTCAAATCCAAAAGGCTGTTCAACATAAACTTCCTTCTGTAACTTTCTATTGAGAAAATCGCTTTTGACATCCATTTGAAAGATTTTGAAATCTTCCTATGCAGCATATGCCAGAAACATTCTTATGACATGTAGTCTTGCAACTGGGACATAGGTCTCATCAAAGTCGATCCCTTCTTCTTGAGAGTATCCTTTGGCCATCAATCTCCCCTTGTTTCCGATGATTATTACATTTTCATCAGACTTGTTCCATTTTCATCAAAGTCGAGCAAATGAATATTTTTTTTGTAAATTTATTGTGAAACATCAAATATAGTATATGTCACAACTACAATCCTGAACAAAATGACATTCGTATCATATCATTTACTAATAAAAAATAACGTATCAAAATACGTAATGAATAGTACTATTACTGTGCAATATTTCAACTAGTATGAGACGAAGGGAGTAGTATTTTTTTAGTGGTAGGGGGATATAGGTGGGGTTTGGAAGAAAAAATGATAAAGAAGGAAAAAAAGATGATGAAGTATTTTGATTATATTAATATAAATTAATTATAAAAATATAAATATTATAAATAAATTAAAATTAAAAAAATATTATAAATAAATTAAAACAATAAGAGTAATACACTAGTACAAACACTAAATAAACACCGAAGCACACAAATCGTCCCAGATCCTCTTCTCTTCCTCTCTTCCTCTCTTCCTCTCTATAATAAACCACACAAAACTTCCCTCACATCACCCTCACTATTCATTTCATTTTCCTCCTTTTTCAACAGCAACCACCACAAGCAAACGCACTCGTGATCAATGGCTCCTATCAGCGTGGGCGACTCGCTCCCGGACGGAACGCTGGCATACTTCGACTCCGCCGACACGCTCCAGCAGGTTTCGATCCACTCCCTCGCTGCTGGCAAGAAGGTCGTGCTCTTCGGCGTCCCCGGCGCCTTCACCCCTACTTGCAGGTTCACCTACGTATATCTACAGATCCTGTAGCTTGTGTTTCTGAACTGATGGTAGAAGCCCACACATATATTTGAACTGATATCATTTTCTCTGCTTCGATTGAAGCTAGATTTGGTTTTCGATTGATTGATTGCATCTGGTTCGATGGGTACTCGTTGATGTTTGTGATGAGCGAGGATTTTGATTTGAGGTGTGTTGATGGGTCGATGCTTGGGTTAGGGTTTTCATGAACACGTCAGTTCTGTCCTTATTTTTTTGTGTACGAACAAAAAAGAAAAAGAAAAAGAAAAACACTGAAATGATAATTGCAAGCTTCTCCTGCATCCTTATAATCCTTATCCTTATAAATCTATAATACAAATGTAGAACTTTTTTTGGTTAGACGTCATTAATGTTTCTTGATGACATTAAACCCTTTTAATTATTTTTAAACCATCTCCAACTTCTTACATTCTTTTCACTTTTTCTTGATATGCAACTTCTTGACTTCATTCTTAATTTGGTACATGATAGTTGTCTTAAGGTAAAGCTCTTTGTATTGTTCTTTGTATTTGCTCCTTAATGCAAACTAATTTACTTCTAAAGCAAATGATATTGGATTTGTGTCGTTCCTTAAATTCTTTCCGACTAACACTTGATGCATTTGTTTTTCACGGATACTTGGGCGAAAGTTTATGAAAGTTTATGATCACCTTAATTTCTAGTTTCCGTGACCACTATGTGTGAAAACTGAAGTGCCCACACATATGGTCTACAGTGCATAAAGCCTTATAAATGCAACTGATGTCTGAAAAATTAAGATGTCCAAAAATATATTGCATATCCTCTCTTGTGAATGAATCATGGCTTTTGGAGTGAGGTTAATGTTGGATTCCTTTTACTTTCATGGTGTAGCTATTTGGGGTCCTTTCAACTAACGTTTTCTGCTTCTTGGATTGAAGCTTGAAGCATGTTCCTGGATTCATCGAGAGAGCTGTGGAGTTGAAGTCCAAGGGAGTCGATGAAATTATCTGCATCAGCGGTATTTTCACAATCATGGAAACGCCATCTTGAATACCCGCAAGTGATATCTATATTGATTAATTTGTTTCATTGCTATCACAGTGAATGATCCGTTTGTGATGAAGGAATGGGCAAAGACATACCCAGAGAACAAAGAAGTGAAGTTCCTTGCTGATGGCTCTGCGTCCTACACTCGTGCTCTCGGTCTTGAACTGGACCTCACTGAGAAAGGGCTTGGGATTCGCTCCAGGAGGTTCGCTCTTTTGGTTGAGGATCTGAAGGTGAAGGTGGCTAATGTTGAATCCGGTGGAGAGTTCACTGTGTCCGGTGCTGATGAAATCCTCAAGGCACTCTAAATTATCGGCTGGTTATTAATCTGCTGCCTGCGAACATTGTCCTCTCAAAAATATGCTCTGGCGATTCCAAGAAAATAATAAAAACGCCATTTGAGTCAACTTTGTCGTTCTGTTTAGTTACTGGTGTGCGTGATGCTGAATATTCTGAATCAATAATAGTAAAGGGGAAAAGAAGACTTGTTTGTAGATAAGTTGGTTTTGTATCTGGAATTGTCTTGGTCTTGCTTTCCTCCTGATGATTTCATTTGATTCAGAAAACGTTCGTTTTGCAAAGTATGATTTGTTCTCTAATTGGCCTCTTGTTAGGGATCCTAAATAGACGAGAGATGAATGTCATGAATGTGTGTCACAAACATTTTTTATTCGTATCTATACCTGATGAATGCTCATGTTTAACATATATCCTAGATCTATATTAACCATGTTCACGTTTCTCTGCCAACTCGGACGAGAAATCTGTAATCGAGCATGAAGCTGCCACACACAAACAACCAAGCAAAGCAGCACAAGACATGTTCTAGTCAACCTTATTATGATCCAAGGAATACATGCTAACTTTGAAATAAAGCTAGTCTACCATGGCGTCATGTCGACATCATGGCATCTATACGATCTTGACAGTCAGCATGATTAGAGGACTCAATTAGGATTCTTTGCTATTGATTTGTGGCTGTATCCTAATTTTTGTGAACTATGAAACTCCTCGAGACTTTCAGAAAAAAAACTCTGTGGCTCACTTTTTGATAGTGGCCTGTGCTTTTCCTGTTGAGCATTTCTCATATTATAAGTATCTTATTCATTGTTCTCTGTGTTTTCTTTATTGTTCGATCCATACTACGTATAAATATTGCTAGAGGAATTCATCTTCTGTCCATGTGATTCAAAGACTTGTAAAGTCCAACTCTTCATATCACAAGTATAACATTATCGTGGCGCTGAACATGTTTGGGCTTGTACCTGTGAGACCGGAAAAAAAAATAAAAATCCCCTTTGCTTGAATGATTGCATTACTACATATACGAACACGTTCGACTGTAATTTTTTTAAATGAGCTGGTGCAAGTGGGAAATGCTCCTTTTTGCCCCTAATTAAACGAAACAACAGTGGAGGTGGGTATGCCTTTGTTGACAGAACAGATTGCACAAGAGATCGCCTTTGTTTCCTAATATTTTTCTGGACGTAATCTTTTGCCTTAACATGGATATGCTGCTGTATGGATTTTTTCCGAGTTATTTACATTGCGTCACATCACTCGGACTCTTCTCATGTGAGAGCATGACATGTCCACAATAGGACAATGCATTGGTTGCATATAAAAAGCTCTAATCTGCTCTCCCATATTGTATGCATGCTCTTCTTCATTCTCCAGTTTCAGCAGAGATTTCCCCTCCCTTTGCTCTCTGATTACTAGGAGTGGTCGTAGCGTCGTCTTTTGTGTCCGATATGGATATCCGTGGCGCTCTATCTAGGACAAATACCCTGGAAAGTTTCTCATGGTCCGTGAGGGAGGAAGAGGACGAGGCAGCTCTGGAGTGGGCTGCACTCGAAAAGCATCCAACTTATGACAGGTTGAGGAAAGGCATACTGACAGGATCATGAGGAAAAGCTTCCAATTTACCTTTTTTGGTTGGATTCTGAAGCATTTACTAAGTTCCATCGGGATACTTTCAAGTCGAAAGAAGCATGTAAGTATCCTTCATGATGTTAGCGGAATCATCAAACCCAAAAGGTTAGAACCAGGTTTCCTGTTGCCAATATCTCGAAAATGAGTATCCTCTGTTAGTTTGCTTCCCTCATTCTTAAAATATTTTTTTTTCTATTTTTTGAAGAATGACAAGGTCCTCCAAGTTCCGGAAATACTACGCTGTTGCTGGCTTTGGCCGGTAAACTTGACAAGGACTTAAAGGTATAGTATCTAATGCAATGTCTTTGGTTGACTTTATTGGTCTGAAGTATTAAAAGGCAACGTTAAGATAAAACAAGATGAATATTTGCTAGCCAAATACAATCAGCTTGAACTGGCATGGTTCACAGAAGTGGAGCTAACAGGATTCGTACTTTCAAGTCTTGTCACACTTTCTGTGATACTATGCCTTTGATCCTTGTGGTGTGACGGTTTGGAAATACTACAGTTATCCTAAGGGACCTGTATCCCGCGTTAGTAATAATGGGTAGTTAACCCTTAATTGTGATGGGTACGTGCTGGTGAAATATTATAGGCTTCTGCAAGGGTGACCTACAATGGCCACGATATGCATGAGTTCGTGCCGCAAAGAACAGCAGCTTACATAAGTCAACATGACGTTCACATGGAAGAACTCACCGTGAGAGAGACCATGACCTATGTTGGGAGATTCCAAGAGGTCGGATATCGATATGGTTTGTTCTGTATTTTCCATTCTTTATGTCAATATGTAGGATGTTGAATTATCAGTGCAGCTCCTACCCTCTTCACCTAGATTTCTTGGTCTTCCTTAGTATGCTAAACTTGAGTCCTTGGCAACCTAGTTTGAAGCTTCCTTGTGTTAACAAGGAAAGTTAAAGCTCATTGAGAAGAAGATTATCTTCCTGATCTTCTATAAAAGGGAAGCTTGCTTCCTTGTTCTATGCATCAAAACACAAGAACAAAGAAAATATAAGGAAGGCAGAGTTGAGATACAAAGTCTTATGCACTTGTTCTTAGTGTGTTTGTAAGAGTGTTTCCAAATAAATTAGTGTGGTGTAACTTGTGAGTGGTAAATACGATTTAAGTGCATTTGTTTTTATAAGTGTACGGGTTTATAATATTTTATTCTTATTAGAAATTACAATTCTCAATATACTTAGGTTCTGACGATCTAATTACTCAACAATTGATATCAGGGCCACATAGGAGGTGTGCAGTTGATGAAATAATATTTTTACCAGGCTCGATAAATAAATTTTATCGACCTATTAAATAAAAATAAAGTTACTAACAGAAAATATTTTTACTGTTCCTATTTGGAATTGTAAAATATTACCGCTGTCATGAAAAATATATTTATTAAAAAATATTTTTTTACCACAGCATAAAAATATTTTTTTACGGAGTCATTATGACAGAAGTTAGCAACTCGGTTAACAATATCGAGAAGCTAAATAGCAGCAATTACAACACTTGGAGCATCAGAATGAAATTTTACTTTCTTGGTCAAAATCTCTGGAAGATTATTGATGGGCTTGATGCAACACCATCGAAAGAGACGGAAGATTACCTGAAGACATGGAAGGTCATGGAGAAGCTCCATGACGTATCCGAGTACAAAGGGAAGTGCGCGCTCGTCATCGCCAATAACTCAAAATTGCCTATAGCTTATTTTGAAAAGATGACAATCATCCCTCGGTATAGCAACAAAGAGGTACTGCTAAATAATGTTTTTCATGTACCTGGTATGACGAAGAATTTATTATCAGTTTTACAACTGACAACAAATCGACACCATGTGGTGTTCAGGCCTGTCGAAATCAAAGTCTACCGTAGCCACGACAAGAGTATGTCTGTCATGGAAGGAAGACGAATGGAGTCTGTCTATGTCATGTCAGCCTAACAGGCTTATGTGGATAAGACTCGAAAGAATAAGACTACTGATCTATGACATGCTCGGCTTGGGCATGCTAGCTTTCAGAAGTTAAGAGAGATGATTAGAAATTCAACTCTCAAGAGTCTCCCATAGTTGGAGATTCGTGAAGATACTGTTTGTGCTGGTTGTCAATATGGCAAAGCACACCAGTTGTCATTTAAGGAGTCATAGTTCAAAGCGAAGGTTCGTCTGAAACTTGTTCATTCGGATGTCTTTGGTCCAATGAAGCAATAATCGGTCACCGGTCTAAGATATATGACTATCTTTATCCAATGAAGGTTCTGAAGGAGAGTCATCTCCTAAATCTTCAAGCAAGGGAAGCCCCTGGTAAAGCGGAGTCTACAAGATCAAAGAGAAGGATCGGCCTACCCAACTTGAAGACGCAGAAGAAGAAGTTGATGAAGAAGAAGAGCAGACAAAATGTCAGCGAAAGCATTGCTACACAACCAGCGAGCGGAAGCCAAATCCCAAATATGCCAATGCATATTTTGTTGAAGATGATAAGCCACAAGAGCCGAGTTCCTATGAGGTGGCAGCTCACAGCAAAGAATGGAGACAAGCTATCAAGAAGAGATCGATGCACTGAATCAAAATCAGACTTGGGATTTGGTTCCAAAGCCAAAGTCCGCACAACCCATCTCTTGCAAATGGGTATACAAAGGTAAATCCAGATCAGACGGTTCCATCGAGAGATACAAAGCTCGACTTGTTACCTGCGGATTCTCACAGAAGTATGACCTGAATTATGATGAGACATTTAGTCCAGTTGCCAAGTTTACAACGATCCGAGTTCTCTTACCTCTTTCCGCAAGCAAGTCAAGGAAGGTATGACAGTTGGATGTCAAGAATGTTTTCTTACACGGAGAGCTTGATCGTGAGATTTATATGGAGCAGCCGAAGGGGTTCAAGAGTAAAACCTATCCTTTGTACGTGTACAAGCTGAAGAAGGCACTCTACGGCTTGAAGCAAGCACCTAGAGCTTGGTATGAGAAGATAGCTGAGTTTCTTATTCAGAGCGTATAGACAGTTGCGCCAGCAGACTCTAACCTGTTTGTGAAAGTTCGAGATGAGAAGATGACAACAGTTCTTATCTATGTGATTGATTGAATCATCACAGGAGACAACAAAGAGGAGATCAGACTGACGAGGACAAACCTGTCGGTTCGATTCCAGTGAAAGAGCTTCGAGAGGTGAAGCACTTTTTGGGTCTTGAAGTAGATTGAAACAAGAAAGGCATATTCTTGTATCAGCAGAAGTATGTCAAAGGCCTTCTAGTGAAATATGGAATGCTTGATTACAACCAGTTTCCACATCAGTAGAGCCAAATACAAAGTTGTGTTCAGTAGAAGGTAAGGATCTCGAAGATGAGACTATGTACAGACAAATAGTGGGAACCTTGATCTATCTCACTTTGTCAAGGCCTAACATTTCCTATGCAGTCGGTGTATCAAGCAGATTCATGCAGAATCCTAAGAAGCCTCATTTGGAAGCAGTGACTTATGGCATTTTATACAAGAAGCAAGGCCAATCTCACTTGTCAGATTTATGTGATGCTGATTATGCTGGAGATCATGATACTCGATGGTCAACTACTGGTTATATGTTCAACCTTGGATCAGGGGTTATCTTTTGGTGCTGTAAGAGATAACCAACAGTGTCTTTGTCGAGTACAGAGACAGAATACCGTGCAGCAGGTGTGGCAGCTCAAGAGTGCACATGGTTGATGCAGCTGATGGAGGATCTTCATCAACCTGTTGATTACATAGTTCAGCTCTACTATGATAACCAATCAGCATTTCGGATGGCAGAGAATCCGGTGTTTCATGCTGGGGCTAAGCATGTGGAAATTCACTATCACTTTGTTCGAGAGAAGATACTTAAAGAAAAAATTGAGGTGAAGTACATCAACACCAATGATCAAGTTGCAGATATCTTTACAAAGGGACTTAGCAGGGTTAAGTTTGAAGAGTTCAGAAAGCAGCTTGGTATGACAACTCGTTCATCGGTGAAATAGAGATTAGTCGTTGAGGGGAAGTGTTGAGCTATCAGTGTAATTCCTACTCTCTTCACCTAGATTTCTTGTTCTTCCTTAGTATGCTAAGCTTGAGTACTTGACAGCCTAGTTTGAAGCTTCCTTGTGTTGACAAGGAAAGTTAGTTTTAGGAGCTCATTGAGAAGAAGATTAGCTCCCTGATCTTCTATAAAAAGGAAGCCTTGCTTCCTTATTCTATGCATCAAAACACAAGAACAAAGAAAATATAGAGGGAGGCAGAGTTGAGATACAAAGTCTTATGTACTTGTTCTTAGTATGTTTGTAAGAGTGTTTCCGAATAAATTAGTGTGGTGTAACTTGTGAGTGTTAAATACGATTTAATTATATGAGTTTGTAATATTATATTCTTATTGGAAGTTACAATTCTCAATATATTTAGGTTTCGACGATCCGATTACTCAACATAGGATCAGTGAGTCTGATCTCTTCTATGGGAAATCTGCAGAGATGTTAACCGAGCTTTTACGATGAGAGAAACAGTCTGGTATTATGTCTGATCTTGATGTTGATCTTTTCATGAAGGTACGATCACAAGATATTATCATCTGGTTACTTAAAAGGCGAGACATGTCAACTTTAAACGCGCCATATACATCTATAAAGTTTGGACCCTTCTTGGAAGCTTGTACCTCTTCTCCAACTGGTTCCTCGGGCCAACATCCAATGATTTCTTACAAGTCATAGTGTCTTCCCGAAATTTCCCTTGGAAGTTGGGACTTGGAACTTTATCTATTAGCTTACCCAGACTCTACTTGAAGTGCGGTTCCATTTTATATGATCAAAGAATGTGTATGTGGTGCTGGCTTCCCATGGTCAAGATTTTGTCTATTTTATTAGATCACCAGTTTCGTCCCGCATATGGGATATATAACTCAATAGATTCATGTATAACTTTCTTTGGTTTCTGGTAAAGTGAAATTCTCACACCTCGAATAGCTTCGAGTTTCAAATCTTGAGCCTATTAAATTTTTAGGCAGTGGCAGCAGAAGGTCAATGTTGTCACAGATTATATACTGAAGGTATATTTACGAGCATGCACGCCCTATGGTTCTGCTATATTATGCAAATGTAATCTGATGGTGCAATGCAACTTGCATTATTTCACAGCTTCTAGGTTTAGAGAGCTGTGCGGCTACAGAAGTAGGAGATCCAATGGTTAGAGGAATTTCCGGTGGACAGAAAAAGCGTGTCACAACTGGGGAAATGCTAGTAGGTCCAGCCAAAGCTTTGTTCATGGATGAGATATCGACGGGATTGGATAGCTGGACTACCTTCACAACAGTGAACTCCATTCGACATTATGCTCACATTCTTAGTGGAACAGCATTGGTCGCCCTGCTACAGCCGGCACCAGAGACATACAATCTCTTTGATGGCAACATACTTCTTTCTGATGGTGTGATCGTTTACCAAGGTCCTCATGAGAATATCCTTGAATCCTTTGAATATATGGGCTTCAGATGTGCTGACAGAAAAGTAGTCGCAGATTTCTTGCAAGTATGGATAGTCTTTGGTAATGACGAAGCTACAATACTGCAGCTAGCCAAATGTGGTTGCTGCTGTTTTATGTTCTGTCAATATTTAATGCCAACCGATTTTAGGAGACATCTAGAAAAGATCAGCAGCAGTACTGGATCAAGAGAGATAAACCGTACAGATTCATCACGGAGAAGAAATTCGCAGAGGCATTCCAAACTTTTCACGTTGGACGATCTCTTGCAAGTGAGCTAGCAATGCCGTTTGATAGGACCAAGAGCCATCCTGCCGCTTTGACAACAAGCAAGTATGGAGTTGGGAAGAAGGAGATCTTTAAAGCATGCTTTTCAAGAGAGTGGTTACTCATGAAAAGAAACTCATTTGTCTACTTCCTAAGGATCATCAAGGTATGTGGTAACACGTATTAAATTTTTCTGGCTCGATATATTCGGGCTCTTTAATATTTTATCAATATGATACTGATCTTTCTCGCTGTGAATCTGTTGTCAGCTTATGATTGTTGCTGCCATAACAATGACTGTGTCCTTGAGGACCAAGATGCACAAGGACGTGGACGGGGGATTGACCTACATAGGCTCCTTGTTTTTTGCAGTGGCCCTCATTTTGTTTGTTGGGGTGGCCGAGTTGTCCATGACAGTAGCAAAGCTACCAGTGTTCTACAAACTAAGGGACCTCCTATTCTATCCTGCTTGGGCTTATGCTCTTCGGTTACTCAACATCCTTGTGACATTTGTCGAAGTATCCATTTACATATTCACCACATACTATGTCATTGGATACGATCCAAATGTTGGAAGGTACGTAACGAGTGGAAAGACTGACTTGACTAGAAAACACGAATTATCAGATCTGATGGTCTAAGAAATGCATCTTTTTGCAGGATGTTCGAACAGAAGCTTCTGTTGCATTGCTGAACCAGATGACGTCTGCAATATTGCGATTGATTGGAGCAGCAGGCAGGAGCATGATAATCGCCAACACAATTTGGTCACTTGCAGCCGTTGCACTCCTCACAGTAAGCGGCTTTGTACTATCACACCGTAAGAGTTTATGACTCCTTTACTATTTACAGTATGTGACATCAAATTACTGCTAATGAAAAAAAAAGGTGTTCATGATTATTTGCTTTTGGTGCTGACTCATGTTAACAGAGAATGTCAAGAGATGGTGGATATGGGGTTACTGGTCATCGCCATTGGTGTACGTTCAGAATGCAATTAGCGTCAATGAGTTTCTTGGAAAGAGTTGGAGCAAAGTGGGAAGTTCATATCGTCATATTTCCAACTCAAGTTTCTATTGTGTGATAATCTTGCAGTGATTATAAGCTTTATACTTCGCTGTTGTGATTACAGATTCCTCCAGGTTCCAGTGAACCGGTGGGTGTAACAGTCTTGAAGGCGCAAGGGATCTTCCCATATCCGTATTGGTACTGGTTTGGCGTGGGGGCATTGTTGGGATTCATTGTCTTTTTCAACTTTCTCTATATATTGGCTCTTGCGCTCCTGCATCATGAGTGTTCGACTTCTCAACACCCTTGTGTCAACTTGTGCAGAAGGGTATATGGATGATCAAACATTGTTATTTTGTGCAGCAATGAAGCGGCATCAAGCGATCAAAACGAAGGTTTACGAAGATGATGACAAGACAGAAGGACGCATCGTTGAGCTATCAAATCGAGGTATTGAGTCAGGCATGACGAATGGATCATCTGTGTCTATAACTATGAAGACAGATGCCAACAAAAGCAAGAAAAGAGCAATGACCCTTCCTTTCGAGAAACAAACTATCACATTTGTCGATGTTCAATATTCTGTTGACATGCCACAGGTAAGCTTAGAAAATTTGATGAAAAAAAATTTACTATAATATAACTCTTGCTTTATTCTTTGAAAATTGGCTGTGGCTAGAAAATAGTCCAAAATGTGTCAACAGTCGCAAGTTGATCACTTGGTCTCCAACCCCGTTAGAAATTCATGCAGGAAATGAAGTATCAAGGTGTTACTGGCGATAGACTAGAACTTCTGAAGGGGGTTAGTGGAGCTTTTAGGCCTGGAGTCCTCACGGCCTTAATGGGCGCCAGTGGCGCTGGCAAAACCACTTTGATGGATGTTCTAGTGGGCAGAAAAACTGGTGGATATATAGAAGGGAGAATAACGATCTCTGGTTACCTCAAACAGCAAGAAACTTTCGCTAGAATCTCAGGATATTGCGAGCAGAATGATATCCACTCCCCCAATGTTACTGTGTACGAGTCTTTGCTCTGCTCAGCATGGCTTCGATTATTGGCAGAAGTTGATTCAGACACTAGAAAGGTGGCTATTCCAGAAACCGTACATTGTTGTCACAAAATATTTATTTTTTATGTTTATTTTTGCTAAAGCAAATATTTTCCTAATGCTTATAGACGTTTGTTGAGGAAGTGATGGAGATCGTTGAACTTACCCCTCTAAGAGGAGCTCTAGTTGGCTTACCTGGTGTCAGTGGTCTGTCGACAGAACAGCGGGAAAGGCTTACGATCGTGGTTGAGCTGGTTGCTAACCCTTCCATCATATTCATGAATGAACCGACTTCAGGTTTGGATGCAAGAGCTGCAGCAATTGTTATGAGAGCAGTTAGAAACACTGCAGACACAGGTAGAACAGTTGTGTGCACCATTCATCAACCAAGCACTGATATATTTGAAGCATTTGACGAGGTAAAACCTGCATAGCCAAGAAAGTTGCAAGCTGTCAGTCCTTGTTGTTTAAGTTTGACCTTGCTGTCAATAAGCCAAACTCGTCCTGCAGCTGTTGTTGTTGAAGTGAGAAGAAGAAATATATGTCGGACTTCACGGACACCTGTCTTCCCATCTTATCCAGTACTTCGAGGTGAAATACTGATCGTCGCCAAAAACAGTCACACCTGGGATGGCCCACTCTTTAAATAGTTCTGTTACCGTCTGTATATTTCTCTGTAGGGCATTGATGGAGTTCCGAAATCACTGATGGCTACAATACAGCGACTTGGATGTTGGAAGTTGTTGGGAAAAGTCGGTATGTGGTGTAGTGGAAATTACCAAGTACTTTTCTCTTGTTGCGTTATAAAAATGGAATAAATAAATAACCCAAAAATAAATAGAGTCGACATCAAACTTTTACGTGGAAAACCCCTTAAAAAATAAAAGGATAAAAACCACGGGACCGTTGTGGTATCAAAATATCCACTAAAGAGAGATTACAAATATCGTCCTTAGACTGTGCTAGAGGATTACAATTATCAGGACAACTCTCACTAATTTTTCTTCTCTAACGGAATAAAAATTATACCCGTAGAGGATATCCCTCGATACCATAAACTGGGTATTTTTCTAACTTTTCTGGTGCTGTTTTTGTGTTTGATGTGTTGTATAAATTTTGCTGTCCCTGCATCTTATTTATAGAGGATTGAGGAGGCCTCTTTTTCCTTCCTTCACCACGTTAATATTTTTGTCGTCTCTGTTCGATTATTCGCGCAATTCCTGAAAGCTCTTGATTTCCCGCGCCTTCTCTTTTGCTGTTATTTTGGAAAACTTATGATTGCTTGTGGGCCCCATGGAGGGAAACCCACTAGCAAAAGCAACAACGCACTAACAATTCACGAGCCTAGCTCAAGAAATAGCTATTGGAGCCGATTTTGGGACGGTATACAGGAATTCAGAGCGTTGAGTTGCTAAATACATTTTTGAAGCCACAATGAAAAATTGAGATTTCTGTTACTGCTTTTTGCTTAATGGACTTGCTTTTGTACATTGTGCAGGAATAACAAAGCGTTGGTTCAAGAACTTAGTACACCAAGCCCCGGCTCGAAAGACCTATATTTCCCCACACAATATGCACAGCCATTCTCTGTTCAATTCAAGGCGTGTTTGTGGAAGCAAAGTTGGTCCTATTGGCAAAATCCACCCTAAACGGCCGTGAGATTCCTCTCTAGAACTTTTACGGCATTGATGATTGGCTCACTCTTCTGGGACCTCGGACGCAGACTGTAAGTTACTGTAACTGAAATATATTTGCACCGCTTATCAACATTAGTATTTGCATGCTATATGTAGTGGAGAAGCACAGATAAAATGTGTCTAGAGTGTCGTGGGTAAATTGGAGCATTTGGTGACAGTATGGTTATTAAATACTGTAACAACCCTCACGTAATGCGAATTGGCTTCTACTTGCTGAAGTGTCATCCCAAAAGAAAAGTCCTTAAAAATTTATGCCACATGTATGGTTACTCATACTAGGACTTGTGTACCGCAAAGCGTAGGTGACATTGAGCAAGAGTGCGAAAATTGTACTTTGCTGCCCATTGAAATCTATGACTAATCTCCAGCATTCATCTCCAGCCAGACGCAACAAGACCTTCTTAACACATAGGTTCCATGTATGTTGCTGTTCTACTTATTGGATACCAAATCAATCTTCCGTGCAGCCTGTTGTTGCCATTGAAAGAACAGTATTCTACAGAGAAAAGGCAGCAGGAATGTATTCGGCCTTGCCATATGCGTTTGCCCAGGTCTCCATTCTTATCATGCTACGACTCCGTTAGAAGTTTGAGATTTATTAGGCTAATGTTGCACTTCATTTTGTGCTTGATTGACAGGTTTTGATCGAGATACCATTTGTCATCATGCAAGCCGTCGTATATGGCATCATAGTGTATGCCATGATAGGGTTTGAATGGACTGCAGCTAAGTTACTTTGGTATCTATTTTTCATGTTCTTCACCTTGCTCTACTTCACCTACTACGGCATGATTACTGTCGCCCTTACTCCAAATCAACACATAGCAGCCCTCATCGCAACCGCGTTCTACTCACTTTGGAATCTTTTTTCAGGATTTTTCGTCTCTGGACCGGTACATTTCTATTACAGGATTGCTTCTATAATTGAGCTTCGGTTATTAGATTATCCTATATGGTTTCTTGTTTATACTTCTGCTGATTCTGGTGTCACTGTACAGAGGATTCCTATATGGTGGAGATGGTATCATTGGACTAGCCCTTTGTCCTGGACGTTGAATGGGTTGGTTACTTCACAGTTTGGAGACGTACAGCGGGAGCTCATCAATCAGCCTGTTACTATAGAGCAGTTTGTAAGAAGCTACTTCGGGTTTAAGCATGATTTCTTGGGCGTGGTTGCTGGTGTTATCTTTGGGTTAGCTGTTACGTTCGGGACTTCTTATTGCAACACAAATAATAACAAATACGTAAAATAAATGACACAATGATTTACGTGAAAACCCTTACGGAAGAAAATCACGGGCGGTCGCCGACGACAAAGAATCCACTAGTCAAACAAAAAGATACAAGAGAGTTCCACAAACGAGGGATAAAGAAACTTAAAGCTTCTTCTATAACAAATCCCTCTTAGTTCTCAACAAAATGTGTTTAACAAAACAGGACAATTAACTCTCTAACGCTCTGCGTTGTTATGCTTCTAATGCTTCTCAGCCTTGTTGTGCTTTCCAATGTCATCAAATGCCATATAAAGGCACAAGAGACACTTTCAGCACACTGAACACACACTGAGCACACACAAAGAGGACCACGCATGGAACACGGAAAACCGTGAGGCATATGTGAAACACTAGTCGTGATGTTCGCTTTCATCTTCGCATACTCCATCAAGACCTTTAATTTTCAAAGGAGGTGAGCAAGGCGTGTCCATATATGCAAGGAGTTTTGTGCAGCAATTTCGTTCATTGTCATATCTATATACAAGAAGTAGGCGATCGGAGTTAGTTATGGATAGCGAATTTTGACAGGAGGTCATAGGTTGGTCTAGAAGTTCAAATTGATTCAAGGGAAAATAGCACTTGATAGGTAATCGAACCTGCAGCAATTGATCTTGTTTAACGCAAATACACATACAAGAAACTTTCACAGGGTGATGGATGCAAATTAAGTGGATACATTCTTCCTGCAACAACATAGCGGGTTACTTCTATACATATTGGAGTTTTGGTATATTACCAAGTTTTTTTTTTCATCAAACTTATATGGATAGCATATATTTGATATGTTCCAGAAATAGATCTATAGTTTTAAATCTTATGTATATTTATTTTCATGTGATTTCGTAAAATCATTCAAGGCTAACAAAAAACGTTGTTTTGAATCCAATCTCCCAACAATTTGGAATCATTAAAACTTTAATGTCTAAGTCGAGTGATTGGATGGTTGAACGTGTTGGTGCCACCATATGGAGAAGTTGGTGCCACGGCGGAACCATGGCATGGCACTGTTTGTGTTCACGCTGTATCCAATGTCATGGCATCAGCATGTGGTATTTTTATTGATAAATTTGCATTCTATTTCATTCATTTCGTTTCTATCTATCCATGGTGGTGCCAAAGCTATTTGATGGTTGTTTTGATTAAGATCTTATACTTGAGAAATACTTGATCATGGACATTTTACCGATTTCATCCATATCCTTAACCTCGTTTCTTATCTTGATTCTTTGATCTATTCTATAATTCTTCGATGACATAATGCGTTCATATATCACTCATGCTTCAACAATACATGTATCAAATCACAACTGATCTAGTGAAGTCAACAACGATTGAGGAACTACCTCAAACATGGAGAACTTTGCTTGGTGGTTGTCATTGTTTCGAAATTAATTTTTGCGCATTTGGTAAGCGAACCTTGGTCCGATGTGGCTTGATTTTGTTAGAAATTAGTTACTTTGAAGATGATTTTGTTGGAGTTATGTGCGATCTGCAAACTCACTTTTATCAAATTATAATGGATTTGATACATTTAATTTATTCCAAAACTAGGCCTAAAATTTTAAAACTTATATTATATTACATATATGTTTTCATATCTTATAAATTTAAAGGTCTAGAAAATATCAATGATTTTTGTCCAACATTACTCCCCTAAAAATTAATCTTTGGGTTTAGAAGTGAAAACATGCAATGAGGATGTTTCGGAACATTATGGACGTGATGTAGATTACGTTATGATCATAATTTATGTTGAGAAAATGAGGAAAATCATATTGGGGACATTATGGTCATTAACTCTCGGGTGTAATCTCCTCTTAGAGAAAGAGAAGAATATTGCATATTACATTATGATCATAATATATATCACAGTGTAGGGTGTAATATGTGTCAGTAACGGTTTTAACTCATTTAATGTTCGAAATGCTTCATTTTTTTTTAATCTTCTTTATGATGTTATTGGTGGTTACAAAAATGTGATTCATCTTCCCCAACTCAAGGTGGATTGAAAGGTCATAAGAGAGTTTGGAGAAAATTCATAATAAGATGGTGTTGAGATGCTGCAAGGATTCATAGAGGGTTTTGATGAAAACCAATAAAACTCACACACACATATATACTTTAATTGTCTTGGTTGTATGAGAGGGAGATGATTTCGTATGAGGAAATCATTAACCACCAAAGGGAGAACACATATTCATGTCAAGATACGATCAAGGTTTGGTGCTTCCCTTGATCTTGATGATTGCTTCCTGGAGGTGGTTTGGATCGATGTCTTTGTACCGAATAGGGCCCGAATAACATTTTAAGATGCAACGGTATTTCGTTCTTTTATGTTGGTTCTTGTTTGTTGCTTTGTGGTGAACTTTTGATGGTTCAATGCTTGATTGTTCGTGATTCAACAATCAAAAGGGGATCAATGATCGTGATCACTATTGTCTTTATGGGTCTAGATTAAATCGGATCATCCATGATTATCCATAATATCGTTCCTTTAGTACTTATGATTTGGTATCTGTTTATCTATTGAAGTCTCGGTAAAGATGTCAAGCTTCGATGTGACCCCGAAGGTTTGAGGTGAGACTCTAGGGGTCGATCTGGGTGTACTTGTTCTCCTATGCACACCACTCAAACAACAGACGTCGTTGATCGAGGGCCCGAGGTGTCTACCTCGGACACTCGCGCCGATGCTCAAGTCAGTAAATATAAAAGCGACTTTTCTTGGGAGAGAATCACAAGATAATTATGATGGTGGAATAAATTGAAGGATCATACATTGTTGGGGAGTGTGTCCTTGTCTTTTATAGGGGCTCCACCTCTTGGGTGGGCCTCCCTCCTGGTTGGGCCTTAATTGACCAAGTCAAAGGTAGGTCAATTGAGAGGGGGTCACACCCCTTCCGAGGGGTATTTTTGTCTCTATACCATGAGTTGTTCCCCACGTCATCGACGTCGAGGCTCATGATTGATGTTGGAGACTTTTCTTGAGCTTTAATTCTCTCTAAATTTTTCTTGACCGTTCTGGTCAGAGGACCTGAAGTCGGACCTTTTCGATTCGTGTCTGCTCTGGGCTTCCAATCCCTTCTGGACATTCTTGTATCTTTCTAGTAAAAGAATTTGAGGTCGAGTCTTTCTAACTCATATATACTTGATCTGGGCTTCTGACCCTTTCTAGATTTTCTTTGATCTTTATGGAAAAGAATTTGAGGTCGAGTCTTTCTGACTCATGTCCGATCTGGGCTTCTGGTCGTTTCGGGGCTTTCTTTGACCTTTCTGATCAAAGAGTTTAAGGTTGAACCTTTCTGGTTCGTGTCCGATCCGGGCTATTGAATTTTCCTTGGGAATCTTAACAACTTTGAGAAAACAAAAAGCACTTCTTCTTCTTCTTTTTTTCTTTCTCGAAACGGCGCTTTTTTTTTTTTTTTTTGTGAAAACTATTGAAAGAAACAAAGGAGTGACAAGCTTGGCACATTATGTACCACATTACAAACCAATAAACTAACCTTCCCATACAAAATATTCTAACTATCGCCACCTTGATTCATACATGTGACAGGGTTCAAAAAGGTTCTTTTGTGGAGTTCATGACATGAGAAATATAAAGCAACTCCGATAATGAGTATAACCATGCCCAATCAAAACATTATATCATGTAAAGTATGAGACGAAAGGAAAGAAAATAGGAGAATAATAACATTAAGTAAGGAAGGCCTAAAAGGTTATGGTTACACAAAGAAGTGGAATAAATGATTCACGATTCACATCTCTCCGCCTTATCACTAACAAGTAACTAGTAACTAGTAACTTAAGCTCGTTGTATCATAAGAGTTTAATCTTATCATTAAGTAACAAGGCACGCGATGCTAACCTAACGATACTTTGGATGAAATTTCGCTCTATAATTGAGATGGATTTCAACTTAGGCCATCTTTTTTTTTTTTTTTTTAGTATAATACCTATCTCATTTCTTTATTTTGAGTTAACACATTTCGCATACCTCCTAGAGACTCTTATGTAAATTTTTTCACTAAAGCAAATTTTACTATAATCCCTTCCATTATAGCACTTTTGCACATAACTAAGTAGCAAACGTAATGTTAATACAAAACATTTATTACTAACATGCTCATGAAAGCATAAAATAAATGCTAGATGAAAATATGACTCAACATGAAAACACGACTCACCTATACTTTAAAGATTCAAATGACTCTATCATAAAAATTCCTCCCCTATACTTACCTAAAACATTGTCCTCAATATTTAGAAAAAGATAAAACAGAAAAAGAAGAAGAAAATGAACTCACAGCAAAAAAAGAAAAACATCTCGTTCTGCACTGCTTTAATCGAAGTGACATCGCTACAGAATCAAATGTGCCAACTTCGTCGGAACATCAAACTGGTGCCTTGCCGTATGCTCCGCATTATCATCTCACATTCACAGTCAAAATATAACAATGTCCAAAGCAACACTATTCATTAGCAGCTGCAGCTGCAGCTGCTCAGCTTCAAATAAGAAAAACCTCAGCCTTTTTACTCACGTCGACGAACCTTCAATACTTTAAAACACCACAACAGGCTGAATCAGATTGAACCCGAATCTCGTCCCTGATCGTCTTCTTCGCTTACTGGAAATCACACAACAACCAAGAGAGCACAATTGAAGCAACGCAACTGGGATCCTCCATCATTTAACTGTGTTCCCAACCGTAGCATAAACCCAACCCCATCACAAGAAGCAGGCAGAATCAAACCAAACCGGGAGTCTTGAATCGACTCCAGCAAAAACTCAGGCATCAGCTCCAAATCGCCAACAGAAATCCCTATATGATCCTTCCAATCAAACAAAAATGTCTCTTCTTGCAACAGATTAGATGGAATTTCGAATTGGAGAAAGTTCGGGTTTCCGGATGAATAGAGATTCGAATTGTTGTGAATCAATTCTGAGTGATGAGAAAGATGACGTTTGTTTTTTCCCTTCAGATTTTCAGTTGATATCTGGTAAATTTTTTGGCGGATTTGATGGGGATTTAAAGTTGGAAAAAGATACGATTTGAAGATTTTGAATGAGAGGATTTTTTTTCCCGGAAAATCTGAGCAAAATCAAGGAGTACGACACACGGTTGTTGGATTTGTGACAAGCTGCCTGTTAGATCTTCTGGGAAGGAATGCGCTTTTTGCACTTTTAAACAGGGCAAGGCAACGGCTGGTATGAGAAGCACAGGTCAGCTGGTATATCTTCTGTGAAGGACCACGATTTGCTCCAATTTTGAGGGAAGAATGCTCACGGCTGGTATCATCTTCACAAGTGACTTCTTCTGTAAAGCAGTCAAAATTTGTAATTCATAGAAGAAGAAGAAGGTAACGGCTGGCTGGATTCTAATGGGCTGCCTGTTACTCGATCTAAGAAGCCTTCAAAATCACAGCTTTGAAAATGAGCAGGTAATGGCTGGCAAAACTGTAATGGGTCGCCTGTTACTTCTTCTGCAAATTAGAGCTTGAATCGGGCTTAGAAGCTGGTATCATGATGACGATGTGCATAGTATACTACTTCTGTTGTGGAATCTGAAATCATCGTGAACTATGCTTGACTTGCCTTCTTCTGGACTTGCTGGATTCGAAGTCAGCTTAAACATCAGGCCGCTGTGTTAAGAGGAGTTGAAAGAGTTTTGCTAGGCTTGAAACATTACACCCAAGGCATCTAGTTTGGAATGCCAAGGCCGTTGTCTCCAGGCTAGTA
>JAOVYX010015573.1:0-27355 GCA_035668315.1 Drosera spatulata | reverse complement strand
TAAACGCATTTCAACCATCCGTGGCTTGTTTTCCTTATCGTTTCTTTTGTTATTAGCTATAAATGGACTGTATGAGACTAAGTTATAAGATTTGTAGCACTTAGCCTCTTGTTTAAATGGTTTTGAGCCGGATTTGACTTGGTATGACTAGCTCGGTTTCACTCCTTTGAACGGGACGTACTTGAGCCGCTTCCTTCCTTCTTCCTCTCGTATTTTCCTTACTATCCAACCTGATTTCCCCCTTCTTTCCAAGCTGCTCCACAGCCCCGGATGTTGGTTTGCAAAGGGTTATGGCAAGGAAAGGAAGGAAAGCTTAAGAGGAAGGTGATTTGCATGAAAATGTTATTAAAAAAGGTGGTTTGCAAAGGGTTTGCAGTCTCATCGTTAGCCTCGCCATGGTGATGATCAGCTCCCAGATAATAGGGCTAGTCGAAGGCTCCTCCATGATAGTATCTAGCATGAACAGAAGGATTGGCATGGCCCCGCTCGTCGTCCGTACGCTGGGCTGGCTCATCGTATAACGATCCAACCTTTGAATCAAAATCCTGCTCAAGCGCATCCTCCGACATGCTATCTCTCATATGTTGAAATAGCTCTCGAATCTCTGGGGAATCTCTCATGTGTTGTGGTCCTGCCCCCCAGATAAAAGCACGAGTACGACCAGTAGTGTGGAAGAAGCATCCGATGACACCCCTGTGATAAATCCTGACAGGACCTATGCGCCGTCTACTAATCTGATGATAGCATAGTAGGTAACCCGGGGCAGTGGAAGTTCCGGCCTCAGTCTGATGAGGACATAGCACAAGTTGACGCTTTGCCTCATTCCTACAATCGACGTATGCCTGATGATGACGTAGCCAATCAAAATCTCCACCTTACCCACCCCTATGAGGTCGTGTAACTCATCATGCACGCTGTGCCCCGCTGGGATCGTCTGCATCCGATGTAACAGTCGAATCGTACGAAACGGCGCGTAATACTCCATTATAGTAAAATGGATGAGAGGAACATGAGAGAACCAAATGGCTCTGTCTCTCTCATCGACGAAATCCTCAGGCATGTCGTCCTCCAATCTATCCTCAGTGTATGGCTCCCAAATGAACTCGATTGCCGGATGCTAATCCAACAACAAGCTAAAATGTGTAACAGTGGAGGCTTTATCCGTAAGAAGGTGCTTGCCCTTAATGACGGACCATCTTCACATGAAAAAAAAATAAAAATCCAAAAACATTTTTATTAAAAAAGCCATAACGATATTGAACATAACATGTTTTTTTTTTTTTTATATAAAAACGACATTAACTAGTTACCTGTAAGCTAGAGGAAAAGTGAAAGCAAGAGAAGGTGGATCCACAATCTCGCTCGGTCGTCCCATCGGGATCCTCTCCCAAGCCCAAAGCTGTAATAGAATAGCACAGCCACCGAATCTCGGCTTGGCATGGCTATCCTCAGATCTGGTGATCACCAAACAGCGACACTGGGTCCTATATAAGAAGGACAGAATGGCGGAGCCCCAAGAGTAGCTGGAGATGTCTGACCAGCAATCAAGCACATGAAGCCACAAGAGTGCCCTCCCCCCCCCCCCCTGCGCCATCTGGGAAGAGCTGGGATCCGATCAAATGTAGAATATATGCTTTGTCATATCTAGTAAGTATAACCTCGTCCGCATCGACCAGTAGCTCTCTGAAGTGAGTGCTAAGCCAGGCAACAGTGCAGTATGCCCTCCGACGACCAGCAGGGATCTGTCCTAAATGTTGACCACATAAGGCGTAATAGTCGTCACCAGTAGGAACGATGATCGGCGTCCCATTACTACGAAAACCTAATACTAACGTTACATCCTCTAGCGTCATTGTGGCCTTCCTAGATCGAAAATGAAACGTGACGTCTCACGTCTCCACCTCTCTAATAATGTCGTAATCAAGCAATGATCGATCGGTTTGTCCACTATCCTATGAAAGCATCGAAACCCTACTTCGGCTGGCGCAAGCCGATCCAAAACCCTCGGATGTGGGTCCCATGAATGATGTCGTATGATCAAAAAATGATCCGACTTCTAAAACATAAATATTAAAACGAAAGTGTATTAATTATAAGTTGTACAGAAACATCTATATCCATCAAAGTGAAGGAAATAAGATTTCAACCTCTCCTCTCCAAATGACCTCAGATCTGTGCTGCACCTGACGAGTCAAAACTGTGTCGACTAATGGACCCGGTACATGAACATTGTTAACAATCTCGCCTTCCACCTCCGAGGGCATCGGAGCAGTATTACACCCTAACCCTAACCCTAAACCCTAAACCGCTGCCTCGGGTCTGCGTAATCTCATTCAGGGTGGCATCTAATTAAATAATCAAATGACAAGGATAAATATGATGAAATGAAGAATTTATATGTTTTCATTACAGGTAAAGAAGTTGTCTCAACATGCGAAACAGATATGATACAGACTCCACTAAAATAAATGATGGAATAATCTTCCCATCGGTCCGCGACGAGTATTGCTCGGCCTTGAAGTTCCTTCTTCAGAATTGGTAGGCGCCCTTATTCGAAAGGGGTCAGGCACGGCTTCAACGGGTGGAGCAATAGGTGGCGGTTGAACAAAAGCTTCGTTTGGATAGTTTTGACGGTTATGGCCTGAATGTCGGCAGTTTCTACACCTAGGCCGTGAAGAACTAGAACTGCCGGCTCTATTTGGACAACTCCGCGCGTTATGCCCAACTTACTTACACTGACGACTACGAATGTCCCCTCGGGCACGTCGAACATCCATCTCATTATGGATACGATATGTTCTCAGTCTGTCCTTTTTCCTCTTTGTTTCCGGCCGAGGCATGATGATGGGACCTTCGTAGGGTGGCGAGGCACTCGGATCACGACAAACCCTGAACTGTAGCAATCATTGACGTATGGAATTGAATCTTCATGAAACTGCATACAACACTTCATGGCGTGGCTACAAGGATACTGATACAACTCCCATTTCCCACAAGTGCATGTGCGTTCCAAAAAGTTGACCTCGTGAATGTGGTTGCCTTTGGTGATTGGTTCAGTCCACACACGATCGATCTTCACCTCGAAACACCCAGGATCGTGATGGAACATAGTGACGACATGACTTTGCGACTTATTCTTCTTACTCCGGAAATGATGCATAACTAAAGGGCTCACCACCAACCCATAAGGGATCTCTACCTCAGACTTAATCCTTCGATCTGTAAAATAGAAATTACTACGATAGAATGTGAATTATACCAGTGCAGTAATTGGCACAGATCCACATGATACCGTGTCTCCTCCCCCCGTCATGAGCCAACGACCATTTCTAAACATCACACGCATTAATTATCCAGTCGTATTTTGTTCATCTCGGCTTCCCACTTCGTCATCGATCGCTCGTAACAGGGCGTCTTCAACCGGTTGTCCCAGGCTTTGGAACTCATGTGCTTGCCAAAATTGCTGGCGAAGTGACGAGCACATACAAGACGACATGCATTGGGTTCAGAGCAATCCCTCAGTATTCTAGCATGACGATTAAAAATGATACAAATACCTGGTCTGTCGTCCACCACCTAAACAATAATAATATTAAAATGGTTTAGATCTACATGTATTCCTTATGAATTTATTTCTCCAACTTAGATTCAAGAATCGGGCTAATCTGTCTCAGATCTTCAAAGAACCAAGACCATGTCTCGACCGATCCTTCCCCTACACCGCAAAAATAATGGGGAAGAGCTGACTATTAGCATCATAGCCCATTGCAATGTACAAGATGCCGTGATACTTCCCCTTGAGGAAAATAGCATCAACGCTGATCACGGGACGACAATACTTCCATCCTTCGATTGAGGGTTCAAAACCCTAAAAAACAACATTCGAAATATTCATCGATGTACAGCGATAGATTATCACTGAACCAGGGTTGGCTTGCTTCACGGCATCAAAAAACTTAGGAAGCACTGTGAAAGACTTATCCCAATCATCTAAAAGATCTACAACAGCTTTCTGTTTGGCAAGCTATGCTTTCTTGTAACTGATCGTATGATGGTAATTCCCCTGTATCATCGTGCAGATGACCTTGACTTCCAAGGAGATATCTACGGAAATGACATGCTGAATGTGATCCGTAATGAACTACGCCGATAGCTATGCGTGATCGTCTTCAAAATTTTTTGCGTTGCAAGTGTGAGGCCCGTTAATTTTGTTGATCCTCTATTTGTTGCTACCCTTTGTCTTCATGGCTCTGAGATGCCAATTGCAGCTATGGGGCTCATCATTCTTCCACTGCTTGCATCTCAAATCAATTATCGCTCTCTTTGATGTCAACATACGATATTCAACACCATGAGGGAAGGCCAAATTTGCTATATGGTGGTAAGCAATTCTTCTTCCAATCAAACTCCATGCCAACCCTAAGGTCGGAATAAGATAGGATAATAACCGGTTTGTCACGATCGTTGACTGCTTCTGATATCCAGCTCACATCGGTGTAGATTGAAACTAGATGGCTCCGTCCTGAAGTCGAAGCACCAAGAACATTGTGATCACTGACTTGCACAAGATCGTCATCATCATCCTCGCCCTCACTCTCTTCGGCTTGCATGTGATCCTCACCATCATTGCCATCCTCACTGTCAGAACTAGTAGGCTCATCGACATTTGCATCGTCCATTGCATCGTGATCTCCTTTGAAATAAGCCTCGTCTCGCTTTCCACGTCATCATCAAAGCTCCATAAACAATTGTTCCCGCTGTATTGCATCCAAGCAGTCCCTTCCGATGCTACATGAGTAGGGACGATACAAAGGTCAACATCAAGATCATCATCGTTCTCATCGTCAGTCGCTTCCATGACAATAGAAGGTTGAGACTATGTTGGGATAGGTTGATGAGAATGTACTGGGAAAATTGAATGTGCCGGGACGTCAGGAACATTGTGTTTCACGTATCACATCACATAATAACCTTGGGCGTTCAGCAGTATGTCGAATGACGTTTGCAAAAACACACAACCCTTCAGCTGCAACATATCTGACGTGCCTAGACTTTGAGAGAGTTTAACCCAGATTTTGATTTGGGAAGGCAACCAACCCACACCAGCTTTGTCATAGATATCCATTGCATAATTTGCCAATCCCCAGCCAGGTGTGAAGTTCAAAAGGGCTTTCGGTTCCCCCTACAATCGGTAGTCGCCGTTGACTTTCATACATCGTGTATCCCTATAACAAAAATTGGAAATTATTGAAATGTCATACCTATATCACTTTTAAACTATAAATATTGAGAATTCTGAATTGCATGTGGCATCAACACGATGTAACAATCACCTAATCCCTGACTGATCCAAACAATTGGGAATTGTTGAAATGCCGTACTTATATCATTTTCGTAAGATTTAGTTCCCGTCCTTACACTAACAAGTATTATACGTTGTGGGGGGAATTGCTTTCGACTAACTGCTGGCATTTCTAATTCATTAACTGTGACAGCAACGACGATGTACTAATCCATTAACTGTTACTATTTAGAGAACATTGCTGCGCTAGCACATGATTAACTCTTCTTTTGTTAATTATTTCCCAAAATTATTACTACCAAACCATTAATTAATGTCGATGTTACATATTTAAATTGCATATCTTTCATAATGTTTAATAAACATGCATGCATTAACGAAATAACATACAATGTGAACGAACTAATACCTAATAAACCATAAATATTGAGAATGCAGGATTGCTGTGGCTGGAACACGATGTATTAATTCAATAACGTCTGAAATTAATCTCAAAAAAATTAGTATTTCTAACTATTAACTGACTATTATTTTAAACATGAGGACATATTCAAATCACCTAATTCTCGAACTTTTGTCTAATTATTTTCTAAAATATTATTAACAAATTATTGTTTTAAACAATGTTACATATTCAAATCACAGGCAAATCGTAATACTTTCTAACATTCTTGCGCTTACATACAACATACAACGTGGGGAACTAAACATACTTCTTGCGTACATTATTTGCGACCTTTTATTATTTTCTTAGTATATAATTTTCTAACTTAATTACCTCCTTGGTATATTGTCCTTATACTTAATCACATTCTAAGTTAATCACTTTGTAAGTGAATCACTTACTAAATTACACTCTAATTTAATTACCTTCTAATTAAATTACATTCTAATTTAATTATCTTCTAATTAAATTATCTTCTAATTTAATTACTTCCTAAGTGAATTACTACCTAAGTGAATTACATTTTTAATTTAATTACATTTCTAATTTAATTAATTCCTAAATGAGTTACTTACTAAGTGAATTACATTTGTAATTTAATTACTTCCTAAGTGAATTACTTCTTAACTAAATTATATTTTTAATTTAATTACATTTCTAGAGACATTACTTCCTAAGTTTTCTAATTATATATTACTTCATAAGTTAATTACTTCCTAATCTAACTACATCCTAAATTATTTACTAATATAACTACTTCATAAATTAACTAAGCACATTAAAAGCTTAAATTAAAAAATTTTAGGAATACCTGTAGTATATATAATCCTAAAAAAACCGTGGCATCAACTTCGTCGAAAATTTTTAACTAAAATTTCAAATATTTAAAACTTCAATATATTAAATTATTAAAGTTTTAAATATTTGAAATTATGAAAAAATGAGAGGAGGAGCCTCTCTTTTAAGGGGAGAGGGGGACTTGCCTTGGACGATGTGGGTATAGAAGGCCAAAAACGCCCTGCGTCTTTATCCTAACTAAATGCGCCTTCATCAATACTAAAGACGTAGGACGTCTTCTTTTAGCGATTGCGTCATGCGTTTTCTCTCATTATAATTTGAAAAAGGGTTTACTTTGAAAATTAACTTGTTTGCAATCTTAATTTGAGAATTTTGTTTATAAAAAAACCTAAAAAAGAAAAAAAAAACCCTGGTTAAGGAGAATGAAAAAGATGAAACTGCTTCCTTATTTAGTTTAACTAGTTTGTAATCTCCACAGTATTAACGCAAAGCCATAAAGGAATATTCCATATTTCATCGTGGAAAAAGGAAGCCGGTCTTGTCGCGTATCAATGGTCCGGGTAATTCTGAAAAATCCCCTACCTGATCGGGAATCGATATCCCATCCCGACCAAATTTGATTGGTTTCGACACGGAAAGGTCCGGTTCTTCCGATTTTTGGTTTGGTTCGGGTTTTTGGGAACATTTTGCTCATCCCTATTATACGGGTTTTCTAAATGATTTAAATTTTTTATTTTTTCATGGTTATAGTACGTAATGTTTATTATCATTTATGTTTTATGATATTTTTTCAAAAAATAACGTTTGATCGTCCCACAATAATGATCAAATCTTCTATCTCATGTGTGTCCGATCAAAATACTGTAATTTTTTCGGGACGAAGGGAATATACAATAAGAGGAAAGGGAATATGATGCTATCATCATGTGTTGTTAGGTATTAATATATATGGAAATTAAAGGATTAGGGAATTTCAAAAACAAAAACGATTTTAAAAAACTCTCTTTTTCCATACGATAATATTTCACTAGTTGTCAAAAAAAGGAGGGAAAATATAAGGGAATAAGCGCATTGAGAGTTCACTAAATGTAGCTGGGAGAAAGAACGAAGTGGATTATTGGTTTAAGTACTGATCCTAGATCATAAGTGGTTCACACCGTCTTTGGTAAAGCCTTTTCTCTAAAAGATTAGGCATCACATGATCAGAAAACCAAATATGATGTCTATAATGGAGGAGGTCGCTAAATCGAATTTTATTTACAACCTTGTTTGTCAGAGTATAAACAAACTTTTGATCAAGACACTTATAAAATCGAAATATACATGACTAATATAGCAACTGGTCATATGCACAAGAAGGTATACCATGTCTTAGGTACTTCCTCAATGTTTTCTGCAGCGATCGACCTTTGAAATTCAAGGTGTCATACCATAAAACTAATATCTCATTGATACTATAGGAATATTGGATTCTTTCATTATTATGTTGAATAATACTCCTTCTAATCTCCCTAATTATATTTTCTAATCAACAAAATTATCCTAAAACTAGTCTCTTTTTGTTGAATTAAGAAAGATACCAATGAAAATTTCAAGAACAAAAAAAAAAAAAAAAAAACTTCGTTAACCTAAAAGGTTTAGTTAACTTAAGAAGAAGTTTAGGTAGCCTAAAAAAAGTTTAATTATGCTACTACTATATAAGGTCATTTGTATTATTGTTATGTACCACAAAAACTTAGAGAGTTTCTAAGTGTATGAATAAGTGCAAGACACTTGAGAGATAAGTGTGTATTTGTAGAGTATTTGTAAATAAAGTGCGGTATAAATTATGGGTGTTAAACATAATTAGAGTGTGGTTGTTTTTATAAGTGTACGAATTTGTAATATTCTATTCTTATTAAAGGTTACAATTCTCGATATATTTTGGTTTCGACGATCTGATTTCTGAACAGATTATGTAACCGAAAAGGATAGTTTTATCACCTGCCATATATATAAGTCAGGACTAACCTGAGTTAATATTGCAACTTCTTGCGGATTTTGAAAACAAAGGAAGTAAAAGGAAAAGAAAACAACGAATTAAAATGAAAGTAAAGTCGTAAATTTTTGAAACTGGTGTGGATTTTGGACAAGGAAATCTGAAATGCACATCACATTTATGATGCTTGGATATCTTGACTAAGCTTGGCAATTTCTGAAATTGTGATGGTCTTTAGACAAGAAAATCTGAAATGCTAAGCTCGCAAACGGTATGAATCAAAAGACATGAACAACTTAAGTTTAATATGAGTCCGAAATGCTATTCTGGGACTCATGGGATTGTACTGTAACGTGAACTTGGCTAGATTAGTTCACTTTCCAGAAGCAAAACTTGGGAAGAATGATTCATTCGTCTGACTGCTCATGAACAGTGACTTAAATTGTGGCACTAAGTGTTACAGCTGAAGCAAGAATGACTAACAAAACTATTGTCTATTGAATGACATAATCAGCAACCGAATTACAACTTCATACATTCCCACCCATTTCAAAGTTCAGACTACATTATACAGCAAAACCCGTAGAAGTCTACTGCACAATACAAGCCATACAACAACAAGAGCGGCCTTCCTTCAAGTTTTTCACTTTTTTCGTAGTTACCTTGGTACAGCTCATTGTTGATCCGAGCCTCAAGATCCTCGACGCTGACATTGCTATACTTGATGTACTTGTCAGCATTCCCCTATGATGACGCTCCTAATCCCAGTCTGTCCAGTGTCCACCATGGCTCTTCCTTATCTCATATGATGCATCTTCAAGCTTCTTCACTCATTTTTAAAGAGGACATGTAAAGTCAATTGGGAGGAGGAGAAGAGGAAAAATAGTGATGGGAGGTGTGACGCAAAATAATACGGAATAAATCGTCTCCCACTTATGTTAACCTGTTAGCAAACAAATGAAGAATAGTAGAAAACAGTAAAGATGTAAAGACACGATTTTTATATGAAAAACCCCTCGACGTGAGAGGTGAAAACCCACGAGGTCGAAACCCACCACAAAGCTCTACTATCAATGAAATAATGGATACCAAGATCCTCTCTAGATAGCACTAGAGGTAAACTGATCGAGCAATCAATCAGATCGACGCAATAACACAAACAATCAAATTCGTCGGAAAAACTGCAGCCCCCTTTGGACTACGATAACTCAGCCTATACAGCTCCAAACGATGCACTGTTAGTTTCTAATCGAAAATTGATGAGTTAGGAACGTGCTCCCAAATTTCACAACAATCCAACATTGTTTCAACCTCCGTCCGGTCGTTAAAAGTGGGATGCTGCAACAGAAAACCACACACAATTCTGTCGATGCCCTTGGCTGAACTGATTCTGTTTCCTCCCTCTTCTGCTGTAAATTTGCTGCTTTGCTACTGATGAGGTAATCCTCTTGGTTGGATGAAATCGATCAACCAAGGCTGTGCAAGCTGATTTCCTTTTCTCTCATCTCACCCACGACCAAAATCCAAAAACCTAAATCCTCAAAAATATCTCTATTTATATTTTTAAATACAGAATAATCAACCCAATAAAATCAGGTTCTTTCATATAATTAAATATGGGTTTTTCATATCAGGTTTTCTCCATAAGGAGTGATCCGATCCAACAAATAGAATGCGCAACTTTAATCCCGTTCGCATACATGCGGGGGAAGTTTAGATTAATTTACTTTCCTTCATTGTGAGTCAAAAGAATATATAGAGAGAGAGAGAAAATTATTCCATCACTTGCTCTCATATATTTGTACGATTGTATGTAGGGTTATTCTTTTATATGGTGATTAAGGGTTTCTAAAGCGAGAAAGCTCCTAAATGCAACTCCATTTATCACTCCTGTAACATCCCTGGTACATCAAGTATAACATTTATAGAAAACCACCTAAACAAAAGTCCTTGAAACCAGTTCAAAAACATTGAACTTATAGACATCTTTACCATGCCTGGAGTTTGAGGCCTTTTTCTCAACCTTGTGCTCCATGCCCCTAGCTGTTCACATATTCACATTGAGCATTTGGTTCCCAAAGTCTTCTTTGAATCCAAGCCATTTCCGACAAGAAGCCATCTTTACAAAAGCTCAGTCACTTCCTATGCCGAAATTCCTCATATGGCAACCTTATATGCGCGAAAATCCTCAGCTTTTTCTCCCATCTTAAAGTAATTTAAATGGCAAATAAAGTAAAAACTGAATCACCTTGAATATAACCAAATAGCTTTGATCATGTGTCTATCATCCATCTACGAACAAAATAAGTGTCTAAAACACAGTACTAATTCTTTGAACTACGTAATGAAACTACTCAGCGATGCCAACTAATCCACAACTTGCACTTAATTCAACTGCATTACCAGAAACAGCATTCACATTTAACGCAGGCAAATACATGCTCTGCTCATCTTAAAATCCTGTTTGTTATTTATGCTTCAGGATCTGTTAACCATGAACCACCCTTCTATCTACTTTTCTTGTACGATTTGATTACTCTGACCTTAAGTTGTGAAACATTATCTCCGGCCACAGCTAAATGTTGCCCAAATGGAAAAAGTAGTAATCATTTTCCATTCACTCTAACGAACTACTGACATAAAAAGACTTCATTATCATTAGGCATCCAAAATCACGCTAAACAACATCACTTCAACACAAAGTAGAAACAGTTGTACATCGAGACCGTTCAGCTTCCAAAAATCATGATCAGATAAAGAACAAACGTAGCCAGAAACACAACAAAATGGACCAAGAAAAATTTACCGGGAAAAAGTGCCAATCTGACAGCATCCTTAGAAACAGACCTCGTCAAAACAGCAGACTTTGTCATGAAAACCTGCTATTACATCTTACATTGTATGAAGAGAAAAATTACCAAGAATGATGCTAAAAGTAAACTTTATAATACGAACAATCGACAGATCAGCCGAACGATCTGCTTCACTAAGAAGCAAGACTCGTTAGAAGTGTCCTACATACAAGATGTGCACCCCATTTTGTTGGATTATAGTGTGTTTTGAGCAAATTTGACCACATCTTAATGTAGGTCTCGAATATCGTTTTGGAACGACTTTGAGCTTAACGTGATCTACATTCATTAGAGATGAACGTAATATATTAACACTCTCAAAGCTCATAAAGGATGAATGAAAAATTGATGCTCAAAATATGGTGTTTGATGCATTTAATGTGAAGAAATATAGCACACACACATTGGAATTTATGTAGGTGTAAGAGTGCCTTATAAGTGAAAATCTTGGGATAAGGGGAGGACCCTTTGGGGGTACCCAATTTTGTGTCTGGGGGAGGACCTAGGCATTGCCTTGGTTAACATAGGAGCACGCGTACCGGATCGGACCCCGGGTTGCAGGGCTGTTAGGCAAACCCAATTATGCTGCAGCCCAATTCTGTTGCGTCAAGCTTGTCTTGACCTGTGATATGTTTTGGCTCCAACTGCTAGCGAATCAGAACGCGCCACGTGTCCTCGCACCAACTCCCATTTGATTCCTATATAAACATGCATCGGGTTCCATTTGTTTACACACTCAGATTCATTCTCTTCCTCTTCAACATGAGCGTATCAACGTGTTGATTCTCTTCTCTTCTTTTTTACATTGTACAAGCGTATCGATGTGCATTGCGATTCACCCTCTGGTTTGAGTATCGAGTTTCAATTCCATTAGAGTTCCAAATCCAGAAATTCAAGGCATATATAAGGTACGCTTGAGTACTCGTTAAAGTAATGCAACTTTGACAATTACGTGTCTTTGTATCTTGCAGGTAAAATTGTCGTAGTCCCTGTGCACTGAACAGGATAAAATTGTCTTAAGGAAAAAGTGTTTACTCGTCTCCACATAAATTGGTCATACACTTTCTTTCCTATGACTCCATTTCATCTAATCAATAAGGAACAACAATCTTAAGACAATTGTGGTACTGTTTGATTGGTGACTTGGTGATTTGGTGATTGCATAAGGGAATTGATTGATTTGTCTACGGATACCGACTACTTCGCTTACAAGTTTGATTACCTTTGGGACTACAAACTTGATTGCTTAGTCTACAGTTTCTGATTACAAATCCTACATATCTCTATTGTCTACATTAAAGTAATAGAGAATTATCAACATAGTGCTTGTGTGATCAAAGTTTGTGACACACTTTTATTTTTGTTTGTGTATACAAAAGAAATAATAACTGAAGTTCCAAACACTACGACTGGAACGAGCACGAACCCTCCCCGGGTTGTTGTGGCACCATCTATGATACATAGGGAGAAGCCTGAGAAGTTCACGTGAGTGGACTTCAAGAGATGGCAGCAAAAGATGCTGTTCTATCTCACCAATCTAAGTCTGGAAAAATTCCTGACGGAAGAGAAGTTGACACTGGATGCGGAAGAGAATGACCCTATCAAGATAGTGTCATTGGAATCTTGGAAGCACAGTGATTTCCTATGCCGCAACTACATCTTGAACGGACTGGACAACACATTGTATAATGTGTACAGTTCGCTCGAGACCGTCAAAACTCTTTGGGAGTCCTTGGAGAAGAAGTGCAAAATCGAGGATGCTCGATCGAAAAAGTTCGTGGTGGCGCGGTCCCTGGAGTTCAAGATGTTGGACTCCAAAACGATGATGAGTTAGATCCAAGAGATCCAAATCTTCATCCATGATATTCCGGAGGGCATGAAGATCTGTGAGACCTTCCAAGTTGCCTCCATCATTGAAAAACTACCCCCCTCCTGGAAGGACTTCAAGAATTATCTCAAGCACAAACACAATAAGATGAAACTTGAAGACCTCATTGTTCGCCTGAGGATCGAGGAGGACAACCGCCTAGCTGACAAGAAGACAAGCAAGATGCCGCTGGAGGTGAGAGCCAATCTGGTGGAACCTGGGACAAGCAGAAAGAGGAAGCATTCTGGGAAAGAAAAGTAGAAACAAGGCCAGACGAAGAAGTTTAAAGGCCACTGCTTCGTCTGTGGGAAGCCCAACCATAAGGCCAAAGACTGCAGAGCGAAGAAGGCAACTTGGCCAAAGACAACTTGGCCGAAAGTAAAGACGTGTTTGCTAGAATGTTCGAGTTGTGTCTTATTGCAGTGATACTAGAAGGCAATGTGGTCGAGAATACAAGAGAATGGTTCGTAGACACTGGAGCCACCAACCATACTTGCACGAACAAGGGAATGTTCTCAACATACACACTTGTCAATGACAAGGCACTCTACATGGGTAATTCTGAATCTTCTCCTGTCGTTGGACAAGGAACTGTTGTGCTGAAGCTCACTTCAGGAAAAGAACTTACCCTTAAAAATGTGTTGCATGTACCTGATATTAGAAAAAATCTAACCCCTGGTTCATTATTGTCTAAGGCAGGATTTAGGCTAGTTTTTGAGTTAGATAGGTTTGTTCTGACAAAAAACGACATATTCATAGGCAGGGGATATGTACTTAATAGTCTTTTTAAGGTCAATTGTATGCTTGTAACCCGTAAGACGGTTACTAATAGTAATAATTACAATCTTTTTTCTTACTTGCTTGAGTGCTCTGATTTATGACATGTAAGACTTGGACATATCAACTATAATACGATCAAAAGATTGGTAAGTGTGGACTTGCTTCTGAAATTTAAAGTAGACCCACATAAATATGAGATCTGTGTACAGGTTAAAATAAGAAAGAGTCACTTTCCTTCTGTGGAAAGGAGTACTGCGCCTCTAGAACTTATTCCCAATGATATCTGTGACTTAAAGTTTGTGCAAACTCGAGGTGAGAAAAAGTATTTCATTACTTTCATCGATGATTGCACAAGGTATTGTTATGTGTACTTACTATGAGGTAAAGATGAAGCTCTTGAAGCATTCAAGCAGTACAAGATTGAAGTTGAGAATCAACTTGGAAAACGAATAAAGAGTATTCGTAGTGATAGAGGAGGAGAATGTGGCGCTCCTTTTGATGAATTCTGCAATGCAGTAGGTATTATTTATCTAACGACAGCCCCTTATTCACCACAATCGAATGGTATTGCTGAACGCAAGAACCGTATCTTGAAAAAGATGATGAATGCAATGCTGATAAGTTCTGATTTACCCCAGAATTTGGGGGGGGGAAGCAATACTCTCTGCTAATCATATATTGAATAAAATTCCACATAAAAATAGAGATAAAATTCCTCATGAGTTATGGAAAGACTATAAGGCTTTCTACAAATACCTCAAAGTTTGGGAGTGCTTGGCTACCCTAAGCAAGTGAAAATAGGCCCCAAAACTGTTGACTACATATTCATTGGATATGCACATAATAGCACTGCTTATCATTTATTTATTTTTGTACACAGATCAGACAATTCTGAAATACAAGAAGGAACGATCATTGAATCAAGGAATGCTGTTTACTTTGAAAAAGTCTTTCTTTATAAAGAAAGGAAAGAAATCGAGTCTCAAAAGAGACCTCGAGAAACTTCCACAAACAGTTCACATCAAGAGGATGTAGAACCTCGTAGGTGCAAACGTTCAAGAAAGATCAAGAGTTTTGGTCTAGACTTTGATACGTTTATGATGGAACGCCAAGAACCAATTTCAATAAAAGAGGCTTTGTCAAGTCCAGATGCTTCGCTCTGGAAAGAAGACATCAATAGTGAGTTGGAATCCATCATGTAAAACCATACTTGGGAGCTAGTAGATTTACCACCAGGTACAAAACCTTTAGGTTGCAAATACATCCTGAAGAAAAAGTTTAAGCCAAATGGTACTATTGATAAGTACAAGGCTAAACTGGTAGCTAAAGGTTATAAACAAAAGGAAGGCCTTGATTATTTGGATACCTTTGCTCCTGTTTCAAGAATGACGTCTATTAGAGTGCTTATAGCTGTAGCGACTCTACATAACATGGAGATCCATCAAATGGATGTTAAGACAGCATTCTTGAATGGAGAATTGGAAGAAGAAATATACATGGAATAACCAGAAGGATTCGTTGTTCCTGGACAAGAAAAGAAGATGTGTAGGCTTGTGAAGTTCCTATATGGACTCAAATAAGTCCCTAAACAGTGGCATGAAAAATTTGACAAAATAATGTTATCAAATAATTTCAACATAAATGAAGGAGATAAATATGTCTACTTCAAAAGCACACCTAGAGGCACAGTCATAGTATGCGTATATGTGGATGACATGTTAATCCTTAACTCTAATTATGAGATGATTTTAAAGTCTAAAAGACTGCTGAAAAAGCATTTTGGATGTTAAAGACATGGGTTTAGCATATGTCATTTTAGGATTGAAAATTCGAAGGACACAAGAAGGACTTGCTTTATCACAGTCTCACTACGTTGAGGCAGTACTTAGAAAGTTTAATGCTTTGGAGGGTCCTGTGGTTAAAACTCCAATTGATCCAAACATGCACCTGATAAAGAATCGAGGTAATCCTGTGTCTTAGTTAGAGTATTCACGTATGCTGGGCAGTCTGATGTAAATCATGAACTGCACAAGACCTGACATTGCTTGCGTAGTAAACCGTCTCAGCAGGTTTACAATAAACGCTAGTGCTGACCATTGGAAAGCTTTAGTCGGAGTCTTGCGGTATCTAAGATTCACTATGAATTTTGGATTATAATTTACAAGATATCCATCTATATTAGAAGGATATGGTGACGTAAACTGGATATCAGACATAAAAGACACTAAGTCCACCACCATTAGAAGAGCTACAGTGTCATGGAAGTCCTCAAAGCAAACTGCATTGCTCGCTCTACTATGGAATCAGAATTCATAGCCTTGGATCAAGCGGCAGAAGAAGCAGAATGGCTTCATAGCTTTCTAGAGGACATATCGGTTCAGAAAAAACCTATGCCAGTAATTATGATTCACTGTAATAATCAATCAGCAATTGCTAAGGCACAAAATAAAATGTATAATGGCAAGTATCAACATATACGTCGAAGATAAGACCATAAGGCTGTTGATCTCAAGCGGTGTAATATCCGTAGATTTTGTGAGATCTAAGGAGAACTTAGCAGATCCTTTAACAAAAGGGTTATCAAGAGATCAGGTTGAAAGTCTGTCGAGGGGAATGGGGTTAAAACTCATTAATACGGAACCAAAGTAATGGATACCCAACCAATATGACTGGAGATCCCAAGAACTTGGTTCAATGGGACAACTAAGTAACCAAGGTTCTAAAGAGCACTTTGAAAGAGAAATTTTTCGCTCATTCCCATGACACAAAGTGCATTGAAGGGTAAAGGTGAAGCAAAGGCTTTTAATGACTCCACATGATACAGAGGCATGTAGGAGGTCACCTATATAAGTGTGAAGTGTGGCCACTTTAAATGAAAATACTTATGAATCCAAGATGGTCTAAGACCGAAAAGAACACAACCGAGTACCTGAAATGCCAAGGTAGAAGTTGTATGGGTACTATTGTCTTGGCTTACACGAACGCCTGAACAGTTCAAGCCATTATGTTCACTGATTAGCCTAGTAAGTCCGATAGTATTCTGCTAAGGAAGGTTCAAAGCCATAAGCTACCTATCCAAAAATAACTTCTGTCTGTTTGAACTTTTCTGAGTCTATCTCTATCAATTTTCATTCATGTGGGCGGTTGTTGGATTATAGTGTGTTTTGAGCAAGTTTGACCATATCTTAATGTGGGTTCCGAACGTCGGTTTGGAACGACTTTGAGCTTAACGTAATCTACGTTCATTAGAGATGAACGTAGTATATTAACATTCTCAAAGCTCATAAAGGGTGAATAAGAAATTGATGCTCTAAGTATGGTGTTTGATGTATTTAATGTAGAGGAATATAACAAACCCACATTGGAATTTATGTAGGTGCAAAAGTGCCTTATAAGTGGAAATCTTGGGATAAGAGGAGGGCCCCTTAGGGGTACCCAATTTTGTGTCTGGGGGAGGACCTAGGCATTGCCAATATCACACGCACCCGCGTGTCGAATCGGACCCCGGGTCGCATGGCTGTTAGGCCAGACCCAATTATGCTGCAGCCCAATTGTGCTGCACCCTAATTCTGTTGCGTCAAGCCTGTCTTGACTTGTTATAGGTTTTGGCTCCAACCGCTAGCAAACCAGAACACGCCACGTGTCCTCGCACCAACTCCCATCTGATTCCTATATAAGCATGCACCAGGTTTCATTCGTTTACACACTCATATTCATTCTCTTCCTCTTCAACACGAGCGTATCGACGTGTTGATTCTCTTCTTCTTTTTTGCATTGCACGAGTGTATCGACGTGCATTGCGATTCACCCTTTGGTTCGAGTATCGAGTTTCAATTACATTCGAGTTCCGAATCCAAAAATTCAAGGCATATATAAGATACGCTTGAGTACACATTAAAGTAGTGCAACTTTGACGATTATGTGTCTTTGTATCTTTGAGGCAAAATTGCCGTAATCCGTGTGCACTGAACGGGACAATATTGTCTTAAGGAAAGAGTGTTTACTCATCTTGGCATAAATTGTTCATACACTTTCTTTCCTATAACTCCATTTCATCTACTCAATAAAGAACAACACATTTTACAAAAGAATAACGTATAAACGATTAGACCATGAGTTCTTTCATTCACTAATGCCATAAGCCAACTCCAAATAAGCCAATATAAGAAGGAATAGCCTGCAGTACCGCTTTGACTAGGACCTCCCTGCCAGTCATAGACAGGAGCCTCCCGTTCCATCCTTGCAGGGCCTTAGTCCTCCTATCCTTAACCCCATTAAACAGGATCTTTTTTGATCGACTTCATCTCATAAGCATGCCCAGATATAGTCGAAGCTCTCCTTCCTCTCGCTTATCCAGAATGGATGTAAAGGCTTGCTTGATATGATGTGGCATGTTGGGGTTAAAGCACATCATCGACTTCTCCTTGTTAATCTTCTGGCATCACGCTTTCTCGTAGAGAAGTAAGATTCGGTTCAACTCAAGGGCCTCCTCCAACCGAGCTTGACCCAACACAAGACTATCATCGGCAAAACTATTGGGTCCGGCCCATGTCATTGGGCTTAAAATAAAGTTCAAAACCCACTCAATATCACTCTTGATGTAGCATATATATACCTTGATATGCTTGGTGGAAACCCTAAGAGAAAGAGAGTTCCAAACAGACAAACACAACATCAAATTCAGATTTTGGAATGCCTCAGGTCAGCAGGTTTGGCCAGCATTTTGAAGGGGCGTCTCTTGTCTAATTAAGCTGATATTTGGATATTGTAGAGATTGGTGTCATCTACTAGCTCCTCAAATTTTAGCTTGATTCGATATCAGGAAAACCTGTTTCTGGCTAGATTACGATGACAGCCTTGAGAGATGTTTTGTGGTGTTTTGCTCTTTGTTTACCACCTAGGTTTGGTAAGATTAGCTTGTTCCAAGGATAGTTGATCCCTTAATGTTGTTTTCCCTCTAGTTCGTTAGCAGAGAATATATGTATACCCATAATCTTGTTGATTAGTGAAAATTTGAGTGGACTCCGATAAAAGTCCCGTGGTTTTTTACCCTCACGGGTCTTCCACATAAAAAATCTCGTGTTCCTTGGCTTGGTTGTTTTTGATTGATTTGTTTTCCGTATTGTTTACTTCAACTTGCATCTGAGTGTGTTTAGCCCAACAAGTGGTATCAGAGCCTCGCGTTTGATTGTGTGGGTACTCAATTTGAAGTTGAAATGGAAGGTACTTCGAGTACAATATTGAAGCTCAATGGGTCAAATTATTTGATTTGGAAGCCAATGATGAAAGATCTCTTATTTTATAGAGATCTGTATGAACGTGTTGAAGGCAATATCAATCGACCGCTCGAGATGTCAGAAACGGATTGGAACAAGTTAAATAGGAAGACCAATGACACGAATAGTTAATGGTCAGACATCAGCGTATTTCACCATGTTGCAAATGAAAAATCGGCAGAAGAGCTCTGGAAGAAGTTGGCTTCTTTGTATGAAAGGAAGACAACAAGGAACAAAACATTTCTGATGAGAAAGTTGGTGAACATGTAGTTCAGAGAAAATCTTTCCATAAATGAGCATTTGAATGAATCAATTGTCCACAATGAAATTGAAGCTTGAGGACGAGCTGCATGCTTTGCTGCTGTTGAGTTCTTTACCAGATTCTTGGGAGACTTTGGTTGTGTCGGTTAGCACTTTAGCTCCAGAGGGTAAACTATCAATGAGTATAGTAATGTAATGCCACGATATTTTTATAACTTATAAACACGTGACGTCACTGTCGCTACAGACAAGAGTCCATAGCAAGACAAATTCACAACAGGGTTTACATAAGAGAACATAAGAGAAAGCAATTATAAATACAGCTCGTCACGCACAACTCAATCCACAGTTATGTTTCCTGTAATAGTTATTATATAATCCTCGATATCACACCCAAGTCATGATAGAGCATAACCAGCCATTATTACAATCATCCATAGTCGGGCCTTAAGGCTCAAGCACTGCCATATATTCTAAATAGTACATACAATACAAGAGAACCTTATTCCAGTGCAACTACTCGGATGCTTTGCCCTCCTCACCTGAACCTACACAAGAAACAAATAAAAGAAAACAGAAAAACCCATGAGCAAAGATTCGTTCAGTAGATCCCGGGTAGTGCCATAGGTTGAAAATCACGTGCTATAACCCTGACACCTGCTATAGAGCATCACACTTGGCAGTATATTAAAATCCTCTTTTTGTTATCATTGTTATTTGACCTCGACCACTCTATCATTCTTTTACTTACGACCCCACCATGTTCTATCCTGTCATGCTTTCTAATCAGTATTATTTTCTATCACTGTAGCACGTGCTACAGTGATATTAACTTTCACCTTTAGACCCCACCACCGAAAGACAGAGAAGATTGTTTCCTTTCTCTTTTCCAAATACGACAAGAGAATCATCGAAGGGACTTCTGCCCCTTACCAATGCGACCAGAGAACCATCGAAGGGGCATCCGCCCCTTACTAATGCAACCACAGAACCATCGAAGGGGCATCCGCCTCTTATCAATGCCACCAGAGAACCATCGAAGGGGCATCCGCCCCTTACCAATACGACCACAAAACCATCGAAGGAGCATCCGCCCCTTACCAATGCGACCACAAAACTATCGAGGGGGCATCCGCCTCTTACCAATGCGACTAGAGAATCATCTAAGGGGCATTCGCTCCTTACCAATGCGACCACAGAATCATCGAAGGGTATCCGGCCCCTCTCATTGCGACCATAATCGAAAAGGACGAAACTAACCTTCTTTCTCCCTCAACAATATCCCATTAATTTGTGCTCTCGTAATCATTGATGATTTCATTATAATATGTACACATTTAATTCTAATTAAGCTCGTATCGTATTATCACATAATCGTTATACAAACAGTGATCGTCAAACCATACGATTACTCCGCACATTACCATCATCTCTCAAAATCACCGCAACTACGGATCATCATCTCAATCCAGTCCCAAACTTCAGCAATTCACATCATCAATTCATCCCATACACATCACAGATCCATATAAATTTCACACGGGTATTCGGAGAGGGTTGGGTTATCTCGGGAAAAAGGAAATAGAGAAACAGGAAGGCTGACAGGCTGGTTGTAGCGGCGAAGGGCGGCTGTGGATGATGGGGATATGTGGTCAGGCGATGCGTGGCTGGGGCGACATGGAGGCAGCGACAACGGCGATGCTGGAAGCTCGTCGATGGCGGAGTGATGGTGGCTGACTGGTGCCGGGGAGGCAGCTGTGGGAAGGGTTGGCGGCGGGATTGACGACGCGTAGAGTCTGGGGTGGAGGCGATGGCTAGGCAGTGGCAGATCCGGTGATAGGACAGCGACAGCGATGGCAATGACGATGACGATCACGGGCGTGACTGTCAGCAGCGTCAGGGCGGCCAGGTGGTAGAAGATTGCATCGGTGGCGGCTCCTGGAGCAGCGACGACAGCCGGAGCAACGGGGACAGCTGGAGCGGCAGCAGCAGTCCGACGTGGCAGCAGTGAGCGGTACGACGGCGGCTAGGCGTTTGGCGATGGAGGTGAATGGTGGTGAGACGAGTCAAAGAGGAGAGGATTGTTGGGGAGAAGGAGAGGTGGGGAAGGGATAAGGATAAGGGAGGGATAAGGGCGTTTCGTTATCCCTTGAAATTATATTTGGTAGAAATATTTTAGTTAATCGTCGAAATAAATATATCAAAATTTTCAGAATTTCACTATGGTTTCATATTTATAGTTAAAATAACATTCTTAAAATTTAAGTTTTCTCGATTTATTACAAGTAGGTAGTGCATTGTTGAATAAAGAGATTAGGAAAAAGTCCATGGGTTCAGATGATGCACAAGCACTTGCCGTAGGGAGCAGGGGGAGGAGTAATGATAAGTTTGCTAAGGATCATGATCGAATCAAGAGTCGTGGTAAGTCTAGAGAAAGACTCAAGTGTTACCATTGCGACATTGAGGAACACATGAAGAGAAATTGTCGAGTTTAGAAAAGAGAGTAAAAGTAAGGGTGTAGTCAAAAGTATGACGAGGAAAGCACCATTGCAGCAACAACTAATGAAACATTGGTTTTTCTTCCTTTTGGTGAGGATGAATGTTTACATGTGTCTGATCACCGGGTTGAGCGGGTCATTGACACAGGAGCATCCTAACATGCTACTCTATCCAGAGAGTTTTTCACTAAGTACAAAGCAGAAGACTTTAATATTGTGAAACTAGGTAATTCCAACACTAACAGAATTATGAGAATAGATGATGTTTGTTTGGTAACAAACATAGGTTACACCTTGACTCTGCAGGATGTGAGACCTGTTCTAGATTTACAACTGAATCTGAACTCTAGGATCGCTTTGCACCGAAAGGGATTTGAGAGCAATTTCAGTAATGAAAAGTGGAAACTCTCCAAGGGGTCCTTAGTAGTTGCCAGAGCAGTGGCTTGCTGCACTTTTTACAAGACAAGTGTAAAGATATGTGAAACAGGTTGAATGCTGTAGATGATGATTCTTCACCATATTTGTGGCACAGGAGACTTGGTCAGTTGAGTGACAAAGGCTTGCAGGTTCTGACAAAGAAGCCTTTGATTACTTCTGTCAAGGATATGAAATTAATTACATGTGACCATTGTATATCCGGTCAGTAGCATAGAGTCTCCTTTCAAGCACACGAAGTTCTCGATCAGAGGGAGCAATTTCTATAAGTAGCAGAGGTTGCAGAGCCTCATGTGAGACAGTCCATGAGAGAGCATCGTCCATCTCAGATAGCCTCTTTCTCAGCACATTCTTCATGCCGACAAGAATGCCTCTGGTATTATGAAAACAAGGTTGTTGTCAAAGAGAAGTTTGAGTTGTGCAAGAAGGTTGCACATGTGGACTCCCACTGAGAGGAGTCGATGTTCAGTTACCTCCCTCCTCCACCCGAACTTACTGCCAGTAAATCGCCTTCTCCTTTCAGACATGAATGTACTAGCTGCTTTTCATCCGTCCTCTTGAAATTGTCGTGAAGGAGTTAGGAGAATAAACAATTTCGACTAGAAGACAGACGCATGAAAACATACAAAGAGCCCGGGCACAGGTCTGTGTCACGCCCGGGCTAGCCTGTCTTGCAGGCAACCACGAAGTTTTGCATTGCACCCAGGCATGAGCTTAGGCCACGCCCAGAAACGACTCGGTTGACCAGGGGACGATTGTTTTGGATCGATGCGAGATCGATTCAGTTTTGGTTCGAGATTGTGTTTATGTCTTCTTATTTCTGAGTCTATAAATAACCTTGTATCAGATTTAGTTAATATTGATCTCAAGAGGGTTGTCGTAGAGATACTGAGAAGCTTTCTCTAGGGTTTGAGCGAAACACAAGAGAGATTGAGAGAGACAATTATTTGTAATTGTGTGATTCGATTAGTGGGTTGTTTCATATGGTCTCGATGATCGGATTTTTCCCACGTTACATCTTGCGTGTTGTTGATTTATTTCTTGTTCGTGTTGATCGTTACTTGATTGTGGTATTCGGATCCATCAGATTTTCGAGTTGAATTCGGGTCGAATTCATAATAAGTGGTATCGAAGCCCCAGGTTGCATCACGCAGAGGAAAGTTCAGATCTTTGAAGAAAAGATTAGATCTTTACGATAAAGATCGGATCTTTGATTCAGATTGAAGCATTTGGAGTTGGTGTGTTGCGCAGACGAGAAGATGGTAAATACAATGAAGTTCGAGATCAAGCCATTCGATGGGAAGACGAACTTCAGTCTCTGGAGGAGTACGATCAAGGATATATTTGTTCAACAGGGACTATTGAAGGCACTTAAAGGCGAAAGCCCGTTGACATGAAGGAGGAAGATTGGGAAGAGATGGAAGAGAAGACGACAACTATCACTCGCTTGAGCCTCGCGTCAACGGTAAAATATCAGGTTTTAACAAAAAATTCTCCCAAGGTGTTGTGGGAGAAACTGGAGTTGATCTACATGTCCAAATCATTGTCAAATAAGCTGTTCTTGAAGATAGATCTGTTTGATTTGAAGATAAAGGAAGGAGCAGATTTGAATGATCATATTGCAGAGTTCAACAGGTTGGTAACTCAATTAACCAGTTTACAAGTGAAGGTAGATCCGAAAGATCAAGCCTTAATCTTATTGAAATCGCTTCCTAATTCCTATGCAGCGCTAAAGACAATTGTACTTGTTGGGAAATACAATTTGAAGGTTGAGGATGTGATTTTTACGGTGCTTGATGCGAGTAAGTTAAACCCAATTCCGATCAATGAAGGTGAAGGCTTAGTAGCGAGGCCCAAGTCCAAGAGAGCACGAAAGACAAGTTTCGGGTGGAGTGCTATAAGTGTCATAAGTTGGAGCAATACGCGATGGAGTGTCCAGAGAACAAAAATAGAGGGAGAAAGTCAAGTTCTACTAATGTGACAGAAGGGAACCACGACAACGAAGATGGAGAGCTCTACATGATCTCAGAGTCATCGGATCTTCAGAAAGATTCTACGACAGGAAAAGATATCGATTCCGATTGGTTTGTTGATTCAGGGTGTTCTTTTCATGTTTGCCGAAGTAGGAATCTATTTCACGAGTTTGTACACAGTATTGGAGGTGCCATACGGATGGGTAATGGTGAGACATGCAAGGTCCTTGGAATAGGTATAATCAAGATCAAGATATTTGATGAGATTGTTCGTACTTTGGGAGGTGTCCCATTTGTTCCTAATGTGAAGAAAAATCTGATCTCAATTGGTGCATTAGATTCCAAGTGTTGTAGAATGTCGTGAAGGATGGAGTGATGAGGATATGTAGAGGTGTCATGGTCGTGATGAAGACTCAGAAGGTTGACAACCAGTTTAAGTTGATTGGGAACGCGGTTGTGATGACCACGATTAAGGAGACAATGCTTCGAGGATAGTTATACGAGAATCGAGGCGGAAGCCGACGTTGGAGTGTCAAGATGACGAGGGATGGATCAAGTGACATGATCTTAGGGGGTTCGCGTACAGGTGATGTAGTTTCAGTCAATCATCGGGGAGGTATCGGATTTGGTGAAGCCAAGGTTACGGAGTCAAATTACGTGTGAGGCATAGAGCACGAGAGCGTGGACTGCAAAAGGGCTCAGCTAGTACGAGAGGTGCTAGTGCCAAAGATCAGCTGATGACAGAGAGGACTGAAGGTGGTAGAGCATCATCTAGGCTGACTGGTCGGTACAACTGGGTGTCGAAGGCGAAAGTAAAGACGACGAGCCTCGTCTTTGAGGTCTCAAATTCCCAATACTGAAGAGTGTGGTGGAGCGTCCCTATCACAGAAAACGGGATACAAGGTCGTGCCCGAGAGTGATACGAGATGATCACTCAATCAAGGTGTTTCGGGAAGCTCAAACTGGTGTTATGGAACTTCTTACGACAAGGTAGAGATTGTTGAAATTGTCATAAAGGAGTTAGGAGAACAAAGAAGCTTGACAAGAAGACAGACGCAAGAAAACATACAAAGCGCTCAGGCGTAGGCCTGTGCCACGCCCGGGCGTGGACTGGCTTGTCTAGCAGGCAATCAGGAAGTTGTGCCACGCACGGACGCGGGTCTGTTGACAGGGGAACGATTGTTTGGATCGATGCGAGATCGGTTCAATTTTTGTCCGAGTTTGTTTATATCTTCTTATTTATGAGTCTATAAAAAGCTTTGTATCAGATTTAGTTAATATTAATCTCAAGAGGGTTGTCATAGAGATAGTGAGAAGCTTTCTCAAGGGTTTGAGCGAAACACAAGAGAGTTTGAGAGAGACAATTGTTTATAATTGTGTGGTTCGATTATTGGGTTGTTTCTTGTGGAAATATTTTCTCTCGGCGATCGGGTTTTTACCACGTTAAATCTTACGTGTTGTCATTTTATTTCTTGTTAGTGTTGATCGTTGCTTGATTATGATATTCGGATCCATCAGATTATCGAGTTGAATTCGGGTCGAATTCGTAACACGTCCCGACTATCTTCTAGTGTTTCTTATAGAACTGTGCGTTCAAGCCGTCTGGACCCAGTACCTTACCCCGTACCATTTGCTCTAAAAACTCAACTTCCTCAATGTTGAAGTCGTGGTCAAGACGTTCAATTGCCTCTCCTGCGTTTTCCTTTCAATTTGTAGGTAGACGTTCCAATTTTATAGGTAATAAACAATATAGACATTTCGATTTGTATAGAAAATGATTAACTCGTAGGCAAACCTCAATTTGTAGGTAAATTAAACCAGTTTAGAACCAACGGTTTCATAAACTATTGAAACCTAAACCAAACTGATGTTTTTCGATTTTCGTGGCATCCGATTTTCGATTTGTTTTCGATTTAAATCGAACCATTGTCAAGTGTAGACGTAAGTTTGTTTACTCACGTGTGATCGGAAGCTAGAGTGATTCAAGAAATAAACTATAAATAAACCATGAACATCAAGCTCATTGGAGATAACATAACCTTTCTTTTGAAAAGAAAGATAATATAACCTTAGTTAACTTCTTACATAAAAGTTTGAAGACACTAGATCAAGATAATAAACAATAAATAACATGGAGAACTCGAGTATCGGGAGTAAAACTCACGACACACCACCACAAACCATAATAACAAATCACTATGTAAAAAAGGGATTACAAAGCACGTTAGATCATATCAAATCATAACTCAATTCATATGGACGATTGTAGACATGTGTTATATTTGTAGACCTACACAAAAAAACAAGATTTAAATAAATCTAATCTTTACGTTTGGCTCGAGGCATGGCCTGCCCAAGACCTTGCATAAAGAATGCATCCATCACACACAACCACGAGCATCATGCACAGCCTCAACCAGCCCGTGCTCAGGAACTTCATGAAGTCATTAGGCACGACCGAATGGTACCCTCGTAATGGATGAGCATAGCGCAACGCACGAGGATATGAAATACTAAACAACCTAACATTGCATTCGAATCCCAAGCAACCACAACGGCTAACCAAGAAATTCAGATTTGATTCTTTTCATCACTTACGCATGACATAATTGGATAGTTCTCACGACAAGCTCATAAATTGCATCGTTTTTTACATCTTGTAGCATGAGCAAGGTGTAAGTACATCAAATTCGATTACCCTCGACAAGCTAGTGGTAAAGTGCACAACCACCATAACATCATGGTTTCGTCCATCTTCACGCGGCTAATTCAGATACCCTCTTGATCCCAGGGAAGGAGAGACTAATACGCATACTCTTGTACACATAACAACTTCACAATAATAATATTACAAGGTACTGAAGTCATGGCTTTGTCTCAGCCAACAGCA
>JAOVYX010015572.1:0-27356 GCA_035668315.1 Drosera spatulata | reverse complement strand
GACGAATTAACAACCAGTAGAGGGGAACTGAAGGTCAGATCTTCAAGTTTCCATGATGAGAGGATTCTGCAGGTAGGATATCAATGTTCTGCCTGCTTAAACATTTTATGCATCAATGTTGTGCCGTGTTCACATGGCTTTGACTGATTACAAATCCTTTCTTATAACCTCATTCCAAGATAGTCTCTCTTTGCGTCAAAATATAGTTGAGCCTTTTGATGACTAGTGACTTTATCGCATTACAAATCATGTACTGCTGCTGGATAAGCGTGCCACCTTAATGTCACCAGACGTTGCATATGGTCCTGTTTTATTGTCATTGCAATTGCAATCGTCATCAGCTTGACATATCATTTCCTTCTTTTACAGGTTCATCCAGAGAGTAGCAACTCAGACTGAGATAGGGTACATCAAACTCGACGATGACGAATATGAAGAAGGCAATTACAGAGCAATCAGGGCGGTAAAAATAGCATGCCAAGATGATATCAGATGAGGCTGGGCAGAACTGTAAAATGCATAGTGCCCCTGCTTTTGATTCTGAAGCAGTAGTATAGTATTTTGTATGTACTGTTAGCTAGATATATATCAAATTGAGGGTTCTCGGCAATGTGATGATCGATGCTATATAGTTACATATAACCAATGTCTGTAGATGCCAGTACTCTGACTTAGAAAATTGATATCTGTGCTACATATATTGGTCCAGACGATTGTTGCTGATCGCAATGCTCCTTGCAATGAGAATGATTGTTGAGGTATCAGAAACTCGTCATTGCCTGAATGCCTGTTGGGATATTAGAAAACTCACCATTGAGGCATTAAGCCGATTGGTTATCTTTTGCGATGAGCTATTTCTTTCATGCATCAAGGCCTACTTCACAAGTCTTGATTCTGTGGTTAATACATCATCTACCATATGGAGTCCAAGAGGAACACTGATTTATGATATAATACCAGAAATCTATCACAGGGCAACTGATCATGCAAAATAAAGGACGGTGAAGTTTGTCGATCGTGTGGTTAATGGTTGTTTTACACTGAAAATGAAAAGAGGAACACTTAGGGGTTGTTTGACATCACTGTCAAAATTGTGAAAACCAAAATCAGTAACAAAAATAGAAATTCAACAATGAAAACTAAAATCATTTTTATTTCATCAATCAGTGAAACAAAAACAAAAACAAAATCAGAAACAAACATTTTTATTTTATCAGTCAGTGAAACAAAAATAAAAAACATAAATCAATAACGATGCCAAACAGACCCTTAACAATAACCAATTTCCCCATGTTGTTTCCATTATCGGCCAAATAGTTGTTTAATATCAATAGTATGATGACATAGATCTATGCTATCTTTCTTTGTGATGTTAATAACGTTTCTCACATATCATGGAGCAACTTCTAAAAACGATATACTGCTCCCTCCGTCCACAATAACTACAACATTTTTAAAAATATTATTCAATATGTAATTTGATGAACTTTGTTTTTATACTATCAAACAATCTTTGATCATCTTGTAGTCATCCTTGAGTGAAAAGATATCACTTATATTATGACATGTATTTCAGGATGAATTTGAGTAAACCATATTTGATCATCCTGTTGCATCCATCAAAATTTTGTCTCAATAAACTCACTTATCAAACTATTGTAATTATATTTTATTGTAGTACTCTATCTCGTTTCACTTTATATCTATTTTTTCACAAAATAAGGATCATAAGAAAATGCATATGCAGATATGCTTGATTCAAATCTACTATATACTAAGCGAAAGTGATTGAAATTATAACTTGATCAAAAATTTATAGATTTAGTTTTTTTTATAAGTGAATAAGTTATCCAAATAGTTTTTTAAGGTTGGATATTTTTAGATTTAGTTTTTTTTTTACCGAGTGAGTAAATTATCTAAATAATTTTTTAAGATTGGATATTTTTAGATTTAGTTATTTTATTAAGGTAAAATCAATCACGATAATTCATGCTAAAATCGAAGTAAACAACATCTATCAAATTCTTTATTCCCATAATTAAAAGGTCTGATGAAATATCAATCAATAGTAATACTTTTTTCAGAGTAAAATAAATATCGTATAAAATTAAAATAAATCTTAATATATCTCATAAAATACATATATTTCAATAAAGTACTCCCTCCGTCCTAAAAAGAATACACTATTTTGATCGGGCATACATGACGATAGAAGGTTTGATCGGTGTTGCGAGATGATCAAACATTGTTTTTTGAGAAAATATCGTGTAATATTAATGATAGCAAACTTTATGTACTATAATCGTAGGTCAATAAAAAATTTAAATCGTGTCGTTTAGATGAGTAACGAAACTCCTCAAATTGCATGTTGAATAGTGCATGGAGAGAGAAACATAGTAATAATTATGGGATAGAGATAATAACTTAAATCACATAAAATTTTAGATTTTTTTTTTCAATATCTATCATCTTCACAAAATCTATTTATATTTATTTGTGCATAATTATACGGTACCTAGATTAGTTCCAAACTAAACGTATTCGTCAGTGACAAAACGGCCCACGTGTATAGAAAGCCCACCTCAAACGGCCCGGCCCGGCCCAACCCAATCCCCACAAAACCTAACTCATCTCCCCCAAATTAAATCTCACCCGTCGAACTCCTCTCATCCGACGGCGCACAATCCAGCGTAAATCCTCCGCTACGCGTCGTTTCACCAAAAACTTAGCGTTGTTTCTCCGCTTTACCCTTCCTATATAAACCCCCAAATCGCAGCCACTTTTTCTCACTTTTCCCTCAATTTTGAAATTTCTCATTGAATCGAACTCAGATCTCAATGGTAATCTTCTTCTAGAATTAGGTTTAGGGTTTGAGTTTGGGATCGCATTGTTTTGATAGATTAGATCTGTGATTTTGATTTGTGTTTGGAATTGATTGTGTGTGTGTTGGTTTGATTGGATCTGATTTGATTTGATTGGTTGAATGATTCCAGGCGCTTCCAGGTCAGCAGATGGTTGATTACCCTAGCTTCAAGCTCGTCATCGTGGGCGACGGCGGCGTCGGTATGTGCGATTTGGAATTTGTTGTTTGTTTTGGTGTTTCTAGGGTTTTGTGGTTTGTGTTTGTTTGAGATGGAGTGAGTGATTGGAGGAGTTGTTGTTTGTTCTTTTGGTGAAGGGAAAACGACGTTCGTGAAGAGGCATGTGACGGGGGAGTTCGAGAAGAAATATGAACGTGAGTTGTCAGATGTTTCGGTTTGGTTTGGTTTGATTATGTTTTGCTAGGTTTTGTATCTGTGTGTTGGGTTCGGTGATTGATTGGTGGTGGTGTGATTTGCAGCGACGATTGGTGTGGAAGTGAGGCCGTTGGACTTTGTGACGAATTGTGGGAAGGTTAGGTTCTACTGCTGGGATACCGCGGGACAGGAGAAGTTTGGAGGGCTTCGAGATGGTTACTAGTGTGTTAATCTTTTCTATTATTGGTTTGTTTGAGTTAATTTCTTAATTCTTTATTTATTCGAGTGATTGATACCATGCTGTTGAATGCATTGACTGTGTTGAAAAACTTACTAATTTGTCTCTGCTGTTGAAAACGCATGCATGTTTATCATTTGTGTGCGTCCTAGTTAAGGACAATGTATGAAAAAATACTATCATATCTAATCAGTCCACAACTAGCCAATAAGTAGTCCAGAAGAATATCGTATTTCATCATGAGTTCTTTTTTTTTTTTTTTTTTTTTTTGGCATTCTTTGGATCAACTCTTTTGTTGTACTCTGTGTTTTTGTAATAATATTTGATGGCCAATTTAGAGAATTTATTGTCACAGTTTCACATACATACTATTACTATCCATTATATGCTTTTGTTTTTACATATGAATATGATCCAAGTATCTGGTTCATACACTGCACTGGATTGTAAAAAGTGACATTTATTTACATATAAACACTATGCTGCACTTCCTCTACGGCAATGGCTTTCAATTAGAGTTGGAAATTTTGTGGGAATGTACTCTATAGCATAAGGGCTTCTTTCTATCATGTTTAAGATTTACATTTTGAAGGTCTGCACACCATGTTATTTCTGTGATTCTGACTCATTAACTTACTAGGAACATCAAGCATACCTATGGCATGCCTTTTACTTCATTCTTCCAATGCCAATACCTGAGTCTCCCTGAATTTTGTTACCATGCTCCTTAAACTCTTCAAAGTTGTTTTTTTAAGGAAACATTTGAGGTTAAAATGTCCGATAGAACAAGCTTCATGTATAGTTCTACTGTTATCAACTTGGGAGGCCTGTAAATTTTCATAGCGTAGAATGTAAGGTAGATATTAGTGGTGATTATTGTCCACACATTTTGTCACTTTTGTTTGATTGTTGAATATATTTTGAATTTCTGTTTATTTTTGCAGCATTCATGGTCAGTGTGCCATAATCATGTTTGATGTCACCGCACGATTGACCTACAAGAATGTGCCTACATGGCACCGTGATCTCTGCAGGTATTTTTGAGCTTCTTCCCTTATCGCTTGAGCAATAAATCTGGCTTTATATCTTAAATATTGATTATTTTGTTCTTGTATCTGATAGGGTGTGCGAGAATATCCCAATTGTTCTCTGCGGAAACAAGGTTGATGTGAAGAATAGGCAGGTGAAAGCTAAACAAGTTACTTTCCATAGGAAGAAGAACCTCCAGTATTATGAGATCTCTGCAAAGAGCAACTACAACTTCGAGAAGCCTTTCCTGTATCTGGCAAGGAAGCTTTGCGGGTAATTGATACATTTTTTTACAGAAAATTCTCCCCTTCTCTGTTGATCTTGCGACAGCAAACAATTTTATTTTATTTTATTTGGGTTGCAGCAATGTTAATCTTATCTTTGCTCCGGAACTAGCTATTCTTCCTCCTGAAGTGCCCATTGATCTGGCTGAGCAGGCTCGGTAAGTGCTTATCATTACTTTGTACATCTGTTTCATTTTATTGGAATATGTTTTTTGCTTCCTAGACAGGTTTGTTCTGGATCTTTGATCTCCTTTGGAGTATACTTCGCATGTTGAAGGTTGATAATCGGTGTTCTATAATAAATATAAGCAATCCTCTAGGCAGTTTGGAGGCTTAACTGTCCAGCTAGGTGTTGCCTTTCATCTAGGCTAGCAGTGCTGAATATATCATGCTTTCTTGTTTTTTTTTCTTGGTTTAGTGGTGCATCATTTTTCATTTGCTTTATCTGTTTGATAGCTTATGATACTGTTTGCATATCTTCTAGCTATTGAAATCAGTATCTTGCATTTCTGGGAAATTTCTTCTGCTTGAATGGGGAAAAGAATCAGACGTAACCAAAACATGATATACATCCTTGCAACTGTGTAATCGTAGATTTCTATAAACATTGAAAATATCACCATACTTAGATTTATGGTGTGGTAGGATACTTGTTTTTTTTTTTTTTTTGTTGTACTTTTTTTGCCCTCGGCAGCAGTGTCGTTTCTCTTACAACTCAATTCTGTTGCAGGAATGAAGCTGAGATCCAAGCAGCTGTGAATCAGCCTCTCCCAGATGACGATGACGAGTTTCTGGATTAGATATGCTGTAGAAGAGTTCTGCTTCCATGCTTTTAAAACATTGGATCGCCTTGTTTTGCTTGCTCTATGCGGTTATTGTTGGCATCTTATTTTTCTTGGATTGACGTAGAAGCTTAATTCGGGAATTATTTTGGATTGTTGTTGGATGTCGGAGCTTTTAGATGGCAATAACCTTGCTTTTCTCCTTTACATTCCTACTACAAGTTTCCTTAGTCGTTTTATTTGGTAAATTTTCCGAAGATTGGGTCTTGCATGATCTATATTGTTCTCATCTGAATAATGTTTTTTCCCCAACCGAGGGGCAATCGATTATGGATGATTCGTCATTACGGAGTTCTACCCTAATAATACATGACAGTATCAAAATTTAATGTAAGTGAAAATGATAATGTGTCTACTTATTTTCAATAGTCAAATATAAATTTGTTTAAAATTACATTATTACTAGGTTCTTTCATTTTTCTAAATGAATTTCTGTATTTTTATTTTTATTGGCGGCAAATATAATTTCGGTGATTATATCATTATAATTTAAATATAACAAAAGCAACATCAAGACCTAAACGCGTTCGAAAAGCACCTCTCAAAACACTGACGTGGATGAGCCCCATTACATAATTATACTCAACTTGATACATCGAATAGACAAATTAATAGAACAGAAGTACACATAACAAGATCAGTCGAAAAATATTACTCCTCATTATTATCAAAATTCGTAAGTCGAAAAATAAATCACATCATTATCAAATACATGGCATATCTCAACCTTGTCTTTTGAATACTCGACAACTTCGGGCCCACAAATGAATGCTACAATTCAACGACCCAAGGCCTACAACTAGGCCCAAATCGGAGACAAAAATGGGCCCCAACTGCTCCGATGACTTCGGCCCTGTGTAAATTTGGTATGGGCCGAGAGGAGCCCACCAATGAATCATGTGAACCCCTCTCAGGGAAACACCATGTGAATTCATGTGGACTCGTGGGCCCAGCTGATTATCGTGGAATTTGGACGGCCAGGATTTGGTTGGAGGTGCGATGGATTGATGAGGTTTGGCATAATTACGGTTACCATATATATATGCCAATTAACAACAAATATACCTTAAAGATTGAGATATTCTCATACAAAAACGACCTTATAAGATCGATAAAAGAATGTCATCATCAACTCACTGTATAACACATGTGACATACATAATACTCTTTGTGTTTTATATCACGGAGTTATCCCACCAATTATGGATTTGCACTTCTTTCACTCACTCATCCTCTTTATGTCAGCAAATAAGACATAGCACAAACACACAAATCATATTATCACGGCACACCGTAAGTGATAGGCAATAAGGTGCGTCGGAAAACATTTTATGTCAAATACAATTAGTGATTATGACCAAAGATTGTAACATATATTATTATACTCACGGTATAATAATACGCATCGTCACACACAATAAATTTAATTGTTATTTTTTATCACAATTCTTCACATGTACATGCTCAGCCTCGTCCTTAAATGACCGCGGGTAGCGTCTCCAAGTCCTATAATATAATAGGTTATGCATATTAAGATACATCCTTACGAATGATTGTTCACCTTATGGAGTTAAGCATATTTGTTCGTATTTTTTGAAAAAGCACCAAAATAATATTATGTGGTGGTGTCAAGCTTTGAGAAAAATCTTTGATACATATTTGTATAGTTCATGATGATGATTTTATATATTTATCATCATTAGAAGTGTTTGTGAACATTTGGAGTTATTTCGGTAACAAAACGGTTCATTTTTTTTTATTCTGTCAACATGATTCTTCGACACGTTTAAATCTATAATTTTTCATATACGACTCCAAAAAGTATTTCGTAAAATTCAATATAATGTATACAACATAATCTTAACAAAGAATCTGAGTTTTCATCATGAAATCTTGCCAATAATAACAGTTTATTCGTTCAAATTTATATTTTTTTGCTAAATCAGATAGTTTGACCTTGTTTCACTAAGCAGTTCATAAATCTTTGCATACAACTCCAAATCTATATTTTTAAAGCGTTTTGGAAACTAGACTTCAAGGGTTTTTCATTGATATAAGGCTTGTTTTATTACTCTTTCTGTGTAATTCAAGTTCAAGTCACAAAGAGATCCCTGTAACCAATTTTTTTTTTACAAATTAACATATCAATACGTTTTGATTTATATCAGAGATTCATTACTTCAAATCATTATCTACTAACTTTATCAAAAATAGACATATGAGGATTCAATATATGTTAAAATCGAAATTTATCACAGAGCCTATGATTTTCAAAAAAAATTTTAAATAAGATGATCACCTTCTCTTTTTAATGGTGAAGGATCCTCGTCGCCTTGTAACTCTATCTTCTCCTCATTCTTCTCTTCTCTTGTTTAGCGCATATCTTTCATAACAAGAAGTGTTTTTATGTTTGTAAAAGATGTTTTTCAAGAAGAAGAGAGCTTGTATTTATAAAAAATTAAATCAATTAAAATAATTTTAATGGATAATTAATAGGTATTTAGTGGATAATTACTGGGTATTTAGTAGGTAAATAATTTACTTTAGGTGGAGATCGAGAGCACTCATCTTCGGCTGGGCTTATAGGACTTGAAATAAACAAAAATAAGTGTCAAAATTAGGTTTAAGTCATTTTTGTATATATATGATATTTTCGTATTAAAGTCGTATTTTTTCGTATTTGCGTATTAGAGTTGTATTTCATTCATATTTTATATTTTTCCCCTATTATATCATCATAGAAAGCTTTTAACTCCGCAAAATAAATTATAACGTACGATTATTTACTATTCACGTTAATTATCGTGAAACTAAATTTTTTGGGTATTGATTATATTTTTGTCATGATTTTTTATAAATGAATTTTATAACCCCATTGTATAAATTACGATATTCAGTAATATACTGTTTTTATTATTATTTGAAAAAATAAATTATCTCAAATTTTTCGAATCTTTACAATTGTTGTTGGGTTTTGATTTGGAGAGAAATTTGAAATGATTTGATATCTTTTATTTTTAATAAATGACTGATTAAAAAATAACATAATAACATAAGATTAAGTGGTAAATAATTTAGATATTTATGACTAAGTGATAATTCACTCTTTCATTAATCAGGTGATTTTAAGAAATAGTAGAACTACCTCCATCCCAATTTAAGTGAAACTATTTGATATAATACGTAATTTTATATATGTGTTGAATTTTAATTAAACTTGATGAAGAAAGAGTATTTTTTTTAGTGATAGTGAGATGTAAGTGGGGTTTATGGGAGGGAATGAAAAAGAAGAGGGAAAGAGATAATTAATGGGTTAGTTTGATTGCATGGTGATTTATCCAAAACTACACATGGATAAAAATAATTTCAAAAAATTACATAAGAAAACATAATTTCAAATAACATATTCAAACCCTATATCTTCTTCATCCTATGCCCATCTACACATCCATCCGAACTTCCATCATCACCACCACCTCACCGAAAACGTTGTCGGAATCCGATCACCTCGTCAGAGATGTCACCGGAATCCGACCACCTAACTAGAGACCTCGACGGAGACGTCATCGAAATCCGATCGCCTTGTCGAAACAAAACGTCACTTAACTCTGACGTTCTGTTTCGATATAAGGCGCGCGTCACTTTACTCAGGCCCTCTGTTTCAAAAAAAGGGCGTTACTTTACGCAGGCGCTCTGTTTTGAAACAGGACGCCTGAAGGAAAAAACCAGAGTGTCTGAAGAGAAAAAATATTTTCATTCATACATGCTGCATTACAAAAAAATATTTTAATGATGAAGAAAACAATACCAAAAAGACATAAACCTTTTACAATAAAATCGTTTAACATTTGATCAACATTGTTCCTCTCAGACATTTTGTCGAACAATTTTTTTGCATCCCCCATCGTCTACATTTTGCATATAAATCTATTTAAAAATCCCATGAACCTATCAAATATTGGATCGCAGAGATGTGTCACGATCAGTGAAACTCGGTTAGCAAAAATCCTTATGCCTATGGCTCATCTGAGAAGACTGACTGATCAAAAGAATACTTGAGTTTATCATGCATGTTGGACTATTATTGTCGAACACGGAGACGTGGTGACGGAGGCGACGGAAGGAAGCCGACTGTTAAGGGTGCGACCGACAACGACGGAACGGAGAGCGATGAGGACGGATGTGGAGGATGAGAGGTGGGAGAGGGAGGATGGGAGCAGGAGGAGGAGAGAATGAGGAGAAGGATGAGATTGTGGGAGGAGAAGAGAGAAACGTTTAAATTGTATGTTTTGTGAATTAAAATCCCACATTGATGTTTTTGAAATTAATTTTTCAATACTGTATGTTTGGATAAGTTTTTGTTGATTATATTAATATAAATTGATTATCAAATAAAAAATAATTAAAAAATATTGTATTTATATTGGAATTAACAAAAAAAAAATATTGTACTCCCTCGTCCCATTCAAATTGCAACTGTTTGATCCGACACGATAATTTACGTTTTTGTTGAACTAATATAGATTGACAACTTTGTCCTTGTGAGCGTGAGATAAAAGAGTGAGAAAAAAAAAAAGAAATGATGTTTGAATATGGATATTTTGATATTTTTGTGTTAAAAAAATTTGTTAAATTAGAAAATATTGTAATTTGAATATGATTTTAAAAAAAATATTAAAATTTAAATAGGACAGAAGTAATAATAAAATTGGGACGGAAAAAATACTTACATAAAGCTTGTTAGTTCATGTATATTCTCCCTTCGTCCCACGGAGTGGGGTTGTCTGCTGTCCAACCTCAACAGCATTTGTGTTATTTTCATGAAGACAAACTTCGTTGGATTACAAAATAAGGGGAAAAAAAAAACAGTATTTGTGCCACTGTTGTTTTTTTCTCACTCTTTGATTTCCTGTGTGCTGTCCTACAGCAACAGCAAAGGATTCTCTCCCCCATCTCATAATAAATATCATAAATTGATTGATATAAAATTTTATATATATGTTGAATTTTTGTGTGATTTGATGAAGAAATAATTTTTTTTATGATAATGATGTTTACTGTAACAATTATGAAAAAAGATAATAAATATACTATAGTTGAATTTGATAGATTTTATATTTTTTGATAAAAATAATTGTTATAAGCTATTTAAAATAAATAAATATTATATTTATTATGATATAAAAGGAGTATTTTTTCTTGTCCATTCAAAACAGATGAGTATTGCATTGATTAAACGTTTTGAGTAGTCCCATATCGTTTTATTAGGAGTCATGTCATCCATGATTTTTTTGTCATGTAAACATCGATCGCGGTTGCTTGTACATGGAATTGAAGACATCTTGCTTGAAGCTAGGGATATAGAACTGACTAGCTATAAGTATAACTTACTGTTCCTGATAACAACGCGACATGTGTGGGAAAAACTATATATACCGTGATTGACAGTATTCATTATGTCATCACGAAATACTACCTTCATTTTATTTAATTATAACGATTTAATTCGATATAATAATTTATATGGATATTGAATTAATAAGAAATGACAGGTTTATCCTTATGAGTGGATGAGATAAAGGAGTAAGAAAAAGAAGAAAAAAAAATGATGATAAGTGAGTTGATGTGATATAAAATAGGGATATTTGATATTTTTATGTGAAAAAAATTATTAAATATGAAAATGTTCTAATTTGAATAAGACATCTTAAAAAAAAAGTGTTATAATTTGAATGGGATAAAAAGAGTATATGATACTGCCAACGCCTCATGAAAATTATAACACTTACCTTATATAGATGTTCCATAAAAATTATAACTTTTTTCTAATTTGATAAGGAATAATATCAAATCAGTTATAATTCTACATCCACTAATTCTTTTCACAACTATTATATTAAATCATTCTTATAATATTATTCAATATTAACCCAACATACATATAAATTATTATATTGAATTAAAACATAATAATGTTTGCAAACAGACGGAGTAATAGACAATCCTAGCGGTGTGCCATTCACTCATTTGTAAGAGTTCCTATGCGTATTGTAATTTACTCCAGAAGCTTTCTCAATAGATTAATTTTTTTAGGAAAATAAAAATCATATCATAATTTTTATATACATAGGTTTTGCTTCCCCCTAACTTAACACGTTATTTATTAACTAGCCGTCCCTATTAATTTTAGACAAAAATATGCTCTGATAAAAAAATGACAACATTTTGGCAATTATATTTCATAAATGCATGTCTTCAAAACTACTACTAAAACTATACCCTTAATTTCAACATGTATATATATACACTACCAAATGATAACTATGATAAAGGAGTATATTGTCCATAGTTCTGAATACCCCATGCAAGTTTACATATATGAACCATTTATACATACATATATATATATATATATATACTATTAGTTCATACGTCTAAGATTACATACTCATCAAAGGACCCATAAAACGTGTAGGGTCATATGTAATAGTATTAGCAAACGATAATACCACAATATATAAGTGAGAAAATCATCCGTGTTGCAAAAAATAACATAGTGATTGCTGTAAATATTATAGGTTGGCGATTTTATATCATAAGTTGAAAAATCTATATTATAAATTGATGAATATGTACAATCAACCTTTTAGTGTATTTTATAACTAAAATTTGACTTATATACATTTAACAAATTACATATAATATAAATTTTTCAACTTACAATTTGCTGCAACCAGTTCACTATTTTTTGTAGCATCAACGACACATCGTATATAAATAGATTAACATCTTATAAAGCTATATACATGATTAGACTATTGAGCCCATCAAGACCAAGAAAATTAAAAAGTTTTTGAGGAAAAATGAGAGGAAAAGACGGAGAAAGACCTAGCAAGGGATCAACATATATACATGGAGACAAAACAAGATCGTTGTCTCATGGGACAAGACATTGTTTCCAACGACATAATATTTTAGAATCAATCTTTTTGCTTCTCTTTGAGCACAAACATCGATCAACCCTGATATGTAATGTTGATTTCATCATGTCTTAATCTCGCACCGTTTTGTATCACAAGGTCATGCACCACATATTTGTTAGAGATCTCTAACCTTATAAGGATATATGTGATAACAGATAGCTAGATATTGTCTATTGATATGTGGCAAGAATGTCATGACTGGTCGATATTGAAACACTTATATATCACTAGAAGCTAGTTCGTGAATAGCTGGAGATCTTGTTAATTATATCGTTTGCATTGTATTCGGGGACTTCTGGACACTAAATAGTCGATCGGCTTCGTTGAAAGTCGTTGGTTCAGATCAGGCTGGCTAGTTAAACATGGAGCCAAACTGTATTAATCAAGCAAATGAAAAATCACATCAAGGAATGTCATTATTGATTATGCTCCTATTACATTAGATTATCTAAATTAATCAACTTTAGGTATTAGTTAAGTCTTCCGTCAACTTTGACAACTTAATTCCTTGATAAGTAAAGAATGTGACATTGCATGTGTTATAATTAAGGATTTAATTGAAACAATGCCTTGTCACAAATGTAGAGATGTTCTTTTATATATTGATGATTTATTTGGATTTTTAGTACACGCCTTTTCTTTGGTACAAGAAAACACAATGGGGAAAAGATACACTGGCCTTTTATTTCTGAAAAAGCAGGAAATATAAACATGAATATAACCTTATGCTACCATGTATACCATACTCAACAAGCCGCTCATGCTCTCATCAATAGCGCAAAGCAAATGATATGGAAAAAGTAGATATTTGTAATAACACGTCTAATGTTTCTGACTATCTATTGAAAGTCAATAGCCGAGATTAAATATTTCTTACTATGTTTTGTAAAGTTGAACGAAAATTCTATCGAGGACAAAGATAAGCCATTGAATATAAATGAATCAACCGAAAAGTGAGGGATCTGAAAAATTTTCTTTTATATATATAAAATTTTCTATGTCCATATCATGGTCATTCTATGACCCAAAATGAAAAGGAAAAGGGTTTAGAGATCAAAATACCATGTTTTGAATGCTTTTGATGAATCAAAATAAAAAATTGCCCAGATTTCTCGACAAAAATTGAAAGAATTATCTAAACTCAATTATTGTGGGGTTCTCTCATTTGTCCCATATCAAATGTATGAGCATAAAGGTTATTCAATCAACTTTGGACCAGCCTCCAAATATTCCACTAATTTGTATTAGCTTCATAAGGTTTTCCTTTTCTTATACATCCGTCTAACATTTTCATATTAATATAAACATTACATGAAAATTCTTGTTCGGTCGTACATACTTGGTATATCAGAGAACGAGATGTAAAACCGACAACTGTATTAATCAAGCCAGATCTCTTTTTATTGATTTTATCAATTCATGTTGTTACGAAAATTGTCATTTGTCAATCTTTATCGTTGTGCATATTGCAACCCTTTATTAGGTTCATTGTATATGTTTTATTAGCCACAGTTCGACGTTCACATACAATCATGAATAAGGAAAAGTGCAAACTATATGAGATGGAGATTACGAATTTGGTGTTCATATTCAGCCGCTCGTTTTAATAACGATGCTTGACTTTTTAAGCAAATCTTCGGCGATTTTTTGTCTTCTTGAAAAGGGTTACCGAGGGAGACTCAACGTTGATCAATTAAGTTTCTTGACATAATATTATCATGATATTAATTATTAGATGTGCATAAGTCACACATTATTCATGGGTCTAATATGAGCCGGTGTGACCATGTTAGGAAAAGCGAAAGCCTCTTGGACAAACAAATCCATTAATCAAAACCTTTTTGGTCTCGCCATTGGCAGGATATAATTATAACCTAAAATTCGAATTCTAACGCCTTTTCATATTAGTATTAAATTATAACCAACATACCTAAGCTACAACCTCATTGCTCCACCATATCGAAAAAGAAATCGAAAAGTTAATTATTATCCTATGTCAAAGGTTATTGTGTGAAACACGACTAATAAGCAACCAAGGAGATCAATAAGACACATGAAGACTCGACTTGTAAACTAAAACGTCGTTTCTGCATAAATGATGTTCAAATTAGATTGAATTAAATTGAATCGAATCAATTCTGATAGTCATAGGGATGATCATTTATAGAGAATAGATCCTCAAGAATCTAAATAAAATTCCATGGATGGACCTTAAAGTACAAAACAAAGAGTTGGAAGAGCGAATGAAATGTTTACTCTAAAGTGTGAAAAAATAATTAGATTGACATCATTGTCTCACTTAGGCATCAAGGGACAATAAGATATGATTTAGACAAATGAGAAATGATGATGATGGGGCATGACCACTAGAAAGTTTGAAAAGGCCCTGGAAATTGGCCAAGGCCCAAGAGCCCATATGACCCAATAAGAGTTTTGATTGAGAGAGGACAACACCATTTTTGAGAGGAGGCAAAAAGTCCCCTACATGTCTTGAAACTATTAGGACAAGAATTGGGATAGGTGTCTCTTGTGTGGGGTAACCATGTCTCGAGGGTATGAATTGTGACACATCTTATAGAATAGAGAGAGAGGAGAACATTAGCCAATCAACTTGACCCAGTTGTGGCCACGTCAGTGGCAGTTCACCTGGTTCTGCGGCCGACTGTTCACATTTATTAGTTCAATGATCGAGTTCAAATTCAGATATACCGAGTTTTTTCATTCTGATGATCAGGGTTTTAATTTTGAAAGATGAAACTTAGTTGATATGATCACAACATTATTTGTAGTCTCCTTTGAGATGCAGGTTTGATCATAACATTATTCTGGATTGTACTCATCATAATTTGTATTGTCATTTGATAAACATAGCGCACTATAGGTACTTATGTTCTAAGAAAATAGACCACTTGATCCCATGTGCTAATTTTAAAGCTAAGCCATCCAAACGATCAACATTTCTAATATTTAATACTTCCATTCCTAACAATGACAATGCATGAGGGAGTCACTTTCCTTGTCACCCCAACTCCCATCTTTTCTTCCTAGTCTTGCATGCCTCCGACAGTGTTATCTTTTTACATTCAATTTCAACAGAAAAAAGATTAATCATTCCACTGTTAAATATGGCCCCTAAAGTAGCCCAACACTAGTCCAAGCAACATGGCTTCATAGCTATGGACACCATGGTCTGTGGGGGTGTTCTAACAATCACGATAGACAAGGCTTATGTTCTGTCTGCAATATTATTTGTATCTATTATTGGTCACGTCGTCTATTAATCATTATCTATAGCTATAACGATACTCCAACCATATGCCTTTATTCATCTTGATATCATATGCAATATTCGAGACACCTAATATATGATGATAGGTTTCTTTATGCACCAAAATAATGATAGTCTAATACTCCAAGGTTCTAATTCAAGTCATCTTGATGTCATTGTTCTTCTTTCTTGCTCTAGCCTCTCAAAAGAAGTTTCATTGACAGAAGTTTCAATACTCAAGTACATTCAAGGAATTGACCATCGCTATGAAACGGGTCTTGTACCAACAAGTGTACTAAAGGAGATCCTGTATTAGTAACTATAAACTTTAGATCGAAAGTGTAATGACTATTCTTCTTAGTTTGTTTTCAATCCCTATTACGGAGTACAGGTTTTTCCGAATGAGATATTCCCGCTACAAATCAGAACTATGGTACGTCCCCTCACTAAGAAGAAAGCCGTATTAGGGGTACAGAGGAACTGTTTCGCTTCTTTATCTACTGTATTTCTGAATCACTGGTCATTAGTAGACACAAAATAATCATGCAAGCAAAGCATAGAGTATCAGAGACCGAAGACACCAACCTGTTCTCGGTACAATGTGCTTCGCAGACGAGTAACTTCACCTGCAGCAACGCATATAACTACTATCAGTTCTTATCGACTCGAGTAGATCAAGGAGTTCTCTTCAAGAAGTTCCATATGCTGGAGGGGGCGCTGATCATCTTCTTTTGGAGACAGGATATGGATAAGTGCAATCTTTTCCTTTCTTCGTGTAGAGCTGGATTCATCTCTTCCTGCATAGAAGACCATATCAAAATTTCACAATGTACTTCACGGACTAAAATTATGTAAAAAGAACAAGAACAAATCAAGTGTTATTAGCTTTCAACATCTACCATCTATCATCATCTATGATCGCAGAATACTACGTTGAGAACAAAGCATGACTCTGATCAGCTATTCTGATAATATCCAGAATCCATATTATCAAGGTAATATGATGATCTAACAACTCACATCACAACAATAAGAATCCTAAAACCAAGTCGTACTTCCTTCAAATGTCCAGTTAGCACTGCAACGTCCAAATGATAAAATTTTCCAATAAGACAACAGGCACCACTTCATCTACTGTTGTTAATGGCGCTCCATTTGAGGATTCATGCGTCAACGCAACAAATTTGCATAGACAGCAGAGTTTCTTTCATTTGCGCGGTATCAACTAGAATAGGCAATTAGTAGGAAAACAGAGACAAAAGATATCTTATACCTGAATGCCAACAGTTTGAATCCCGCAAGTTCCAATCCATATAGTGCTGTTTCTCCATAACATTATAGTCATACTGAAATCACAAGAAACCACAACAATTTTGACTTCATAAATAAACCAAAAGCAAGTGACCGTATATTTCCTGGCAGGAACGAATACTTCCATCAACAACACAATAACCGAACTACTGAAGTTACCGAATTCGACCATGCATCAGTAATGCAGATGAATTTTCGGAACTATAAGATTTTCGAGATGTTTTAACTTAAACCTAGAATTAGTTTTTACTCTTAAACCAGTGTCATGCATATCCATCATAGTTGGAGAAAAGAGTACAAAACAAAACCAAAATACCAAAGCAAGAAAAAGGTTCATTCATACATATACATATGGACCCTTGAAGTAAAGGGTATGTATGTCTTTCACTTAATATTTTTTTCCTCACAAGTATTTTCCTACACAAAATTGATAGAATATGGCCTCCCTAGTTGACCCATCAATGGCTCCCATCCCTTCCCTTCCCCTATATATAAAACAAAACATAGAAACATTTCTCCCTCAAACCCTCTTCTCCCATCTTCCCACCTCTCCCTCTATAAAACTCAAAGCAAACAAAAACAAAACAGAGCTCCTCTGTTTTTGCTGTTGCCATTGAAGTGAGGAAAACAAAAGCAGTGAAAAAGGTGGAAGCAAAGGATATGGAAGAGAAGAGAAGCAATTGGGTTCAAATTATGTTGGCATTTACAGCACTAGCTGTGGTAATAAAGCTCATAGTTGTGCTATGGTGGAGACCAAGAAAGATAGCAAAGTACTTTTCAAAGCAAGGGATAACAGGACCAAGCTACCAATTCTTCTTTGGTAACATCAAGGACTTGGTGGATTTGATGAGGAAGGCTTGCTCTCAACCCATGCCACTTTCACACAATATTCTACCTAGAGTCCTCCCTTTCTATCATCACTGGAAGAAAATCTATGGTATGTTACTAGCTCGATTCTCTTTCATAGTAACCAAAACAAATCGATATAGTAGTTAATTCAGTTGATACGTTGAAAACTCATATTGAAAAATAAGTTTCATCAAAAGTTCAGATATGGAGTATAGGATGAGGAGCGATGCTATTGAGCAAAAAAGAAGATTTTGGATTAGTTTAGAGGAGATGTAGTGGGCAACCAGAGCCAAATATGGATCCAATCACTGTTTCATTGAGGCAAAAGTGAGATTGAGAAGATGGGTTTTGCTCCTTCTCACGCACAATACTTGTCTTCCCTCTCTTTTCACTTCAAAATAATTTGATTCCCTTTTGCTCCATTCCAAGCCACTGATTAATTTGAATGGAGTCTGTTGTGTTTGTTTTGGTGTTTTAGCCAACACTTTTCTTTTCCTTTTTGTGTTGTCTCATCTCTGTTCCTATGGGCCATCATCTCTGCCATCCTGTTTCATCTTTATTTTTGCTCTGTTTTCATACCTCTTTTTATGGTATCACAACTATTTTTATCAAGCATCACCGCCTCCCATGTTCCCTTAATGCTTCTTTTTGCCAATCTAGTACATGTTCTAATAAAATCTTCTCGGATTATGTGTTATTACAGGCGGGACATACCTTATATGGTTCGGATACAATCCGCGTCTAACCATATCCGATCCGTCGTTGATCAGAGAGATCTACTCGACGAGATCTGAGTTCTACGAGAAGTACGAGTCGCACCCTCTAGTGAGGAAGCTTGAAGGGAATGGATTGATCTCTCTCAAAGGAGAAGAATGGGCTCACAGGAGAAAGACAATTTCACCTATCTTCCACATGGAGAATCTAAAGGTATACAAAACTCATATCTTGTTGGTACCTTACATAGGTTTGTACAAGAAAGTGAATTCCAATATGCTTTATAAAAAATAGCATAAAAATACTGATTGTGTTGTTTTGATTGTACTTTGAGCAGTTAATGGTACCAATCATGGGAAAGACAGTGTCTGCAATGCTAGACAAGTGGGCAGTGAAGTCCAGTTCAGGCAAGGCTGAGATTGAGATCTCAGAGTGGTTCGAAAACTTGACTGAAGAGGTCATCACAAGAACCATCTTTGGTAGCAGCTATGAGGATGGCAAAGCTGTCTACCAATTACAGTCTAAGCAAGTGGTCATGGCCGCCGAGTCTTTCCAGAAAGTTTCCTTTCCCGGATCAAGGTCAGCGCCAAACCTTAACTTGTCTTAGCATGCTTAACTGGTTTTTATGTCTTATGCTGATCAAAATGTTGTTTGCTGTCTAGGCTTTTGCCAACGAAGAGGAATAGAGAAAGCTGGAAGCTCGACAAGGATATCGAGACATTGTTAACCCAACTTATCGAGCAAAGAAAGCATGATCTAGAAAACCAAGGAGTTGTAGCTTCGGAGGAGTGCGGGGCGGCAACTCCTCCGAAGGATCTATTGGAGTGTCTGATCCGAGCAATCTTGACGAGGAAAGGAGGAGGAGAGGAAATCAAGGTCGAGGACATTGTAGAGGAGTGCAAGAGCTTTTTCTTCGCTGGAAAGCATACCACTTCGAATTTGTTGATATGGACGACTATCCTCCTAGCTATACACCCTCAGTGGCAGCAGCTAGCCCGCGAAGAGGTCCTCAGGGTGTGCGGAACACATGACACCCCGACCAAAGATGACGTCGCAAATCTAAAAACGGTAAGCACAAAAAGCCATATACCAAGAGTCCTATTCTGATCATCAAAATGACGATTAGATTCTTGAATCTGATGAGATTCCACTTAAGTGGTTATCACATCATACTCAAAGTACCTTAAAGATAAGCTCACGATAGTATGTCAAGGAACTTAGGCTACTGTTAAGTTCAAAGAATATTCACATGGGATTGTATTCATAGAACAGAGTTTTAATATTCTGTTCCTTATTTATCTATGCAGCTAGGTATGATCATATACGAGACACTACGGATGTACCCTCCGGCAGTGGCATCGATCCGACGGTCCAAAACCGACGTAGAACTCGGAGGAATGACGATACCTAAAGGAACCGAGCTTCTAATCCCCATCCTGGCCGTCCATCACGACTCAACAATCTGGGGTCCAGATGTATCGGAATTCAACCCAGCCAGGTTCGCCCAAGGCGCAGCCAGGGCTGCTAACCACCCAACAGCTTTCATGCCATTCGGGCTCGGGGGCCGGCAATGTGTTGGGCAAAATCTAGCCATTCTTCAAGCCAAGTTAGCCATGGCCATGATCTTGCAACGTTTCTCATTTGATCTCTCGCCTAACTACAAGCACGCACCAACGCTACTTATGCTACTATACCCGCAATATGGTGCACCCATTATTTTCCGGGGCTTATAGTTCATAGCAGGGAGATGAGGATCATATGGGAACCAATATTTTCCATGCTGTTACCAACATGGCAGAGGCTTCAACTATAAACCGAAGAGATTGTGGAGGTGACCAGAGTCCGAACGACTTGTCCGGTCCGATCTTCAGGACTTGATCATGAGTGGCTGGAGACTCAACACCAAATCGAAGCGAAGCCTGATAACAAAAGAGCAAGATCTCTTGATTTTCTTCGGTTTTGAGGGATCAATCGTACCCTTGATGACACGACAATCACTAACCACTGATGGGTAAAGACATGGATCAAACCAGAAGATCCATGTTCTAGGAATTTGTTTTCCCTCCATAGAACTAACCCATTAGATATTGTTCAACTTTTGAAGTCCTAACAGTTAGTATCCAAATTGTACATCTTAGTGAGAAATGTCTTCAATCTATTCTATTTTAGCTATGCATCAGATGATCAATACTAGCTTATCTGACCTGTGCCATTGTAATATATTGAGATTCTGGACAGGTTCTCTCATCACGGGCAATTATTCCACTTCCAATGAACTCATAGACTGATTATTACGACTTTCAGAATTCAACACTAATAATCAAGATGATATTTGAACACTTGTAAGAATGGTATATGAGCTCCCAGTAAACCCTGTTTTATCCTTTGAATATGTCCTCAATACAAGGGAGTTAGACATCCAACAAGACCATGTTATAGGTTTCATAAATCTCTCAACGTCATGAATAAAATATATGAGAATGCACATTTCCAATGAAAATGACCACCGAATCCAACTTGCATTTCTCTCTTATCATTTTGAACTTCTCCTCAACCTAGTTCAAAATTGTTTCTTCTGTGAACCCAAAATAGAAGCATTCGGTCCAACTTATTAAACCTCAAATAATCATCCGGAGAATTCATCTCGTTCTTGTTTCACAGCACAAAACCACCTAGATGTAAGATTAAGACCTAGTTCAATCCCAGAAATTGTTTTTAGAACGAGTTAAAAAGATAACAACTCTAGGTTCCATCACTTAAAACCAAGAATAAGAAATGATGCAAATTGCCAGCTAGAACTTCCATGAAGATGCATCAGTACCATGAACTGTGACCTACTCAAAATTCAAGCCAAAAGTTTGATAAGGTATAAAGATTTGGATATGGTCAAGTGCACATCATATCATACCACAGTGCCCTTTTAAACACAAAAGGAGCCAAAAAACAACTGAATCAAATCATCCATATGAAAAATAATGTCATGGGGTCCAAATGTCACAGAGAGAGAAAAGCAAAATAGAGAAGGGAAGATACCTCTTGAAGCTTTCCATGTAGCAAAACTGTGTTTTCCATGTGAGAGAACTCTCCAAAGATCATATTGCAAGCTGTTCACCAAACATCGACAATGACAATTGATCATTACTAGTTGGACGAACCCTGAAACATATCAACAATTTTCATTCAAGTAGTTCGCAGATCCTTATGTTCCGATAAGGCGGTATTGAGACCACGTCACCTTGTTTCCTATACATATCGGCATTCTCTTTTTCGAGTACTTTGATATCGAGATTATGTTCTTGTTTAACCATTCATTTGTCGAGATAAAGACATAATGTTGAAAGATATTAGCCAAACAGTCTCAGTTCTAACACAGATTCAAACTTCAGAAAAAGTTGGTACAGTCGAGATCAGATATGCAATTTGCTTTACTTGAAGAAGAAACATGATATGTCCAAGAAATTCTCGTTAGATAAAAGACACCCAACAAAGCCACTTGGGTGTGAACACCAATGACATGAATATCTATGCTTGGCAAGTAGATTGAAGCTTTTGAGAGAGGACCATGTTTTTGCTTTGTTCACCAAAGAGTAACATAATGTTCAAATGAAGATAAAGCAAATCGCAGCAACAACAAGATAAAAAGAAGGAAAAAAAAAAAAAATACTATCAGGCAAAACCTTTGAGAACTGTACCAGCTTTTCATGCTTTTCGTTGTTTTCAAGCCATCAAGTTATGTTCCAAAAAAGTACAATGGTGTGCCATTTATTCCTCTGCCAAAGTAGACAGTACAGTGTGAAATTGCAAAAAATCATCTTCTATCTTTACTAGGCTCCTAATCTTTCGCTTTTCCACATTAAGTGAACTTCACCCAGATTTCAGAAAAGTAACCTCTCATAAGATAAGAACATCCTTACACGTAATTATACTACTATGCTCGTTTTTATTATCATACTGATAATTGATCTCAAACCACGATGGATGTAATGATTTTCTATGTTAAAATTCTGTTACACCAAAGATCCTTGTTCTTTGAGAACTAACCCATGTATCTACGGATTTACCAGTGTCCCCAACCACCTCATCTAACATGAGAATCGGACAATACAAGCTTAGCCCCTTGTCAGCCGCCGAATGCGTCGTCTAAGCAAAGGGATAGAATGTCATAACTCAAACCCATGTGAACCCGTACAAAACGGCGAGCAAGTCGACGTATTTCTCTGTTATCCCATCGCATAAGCTACGCGAATCAAACCAACCAACAAGATATAAGGACAAGCACACAGGAACTGACTGGACCACCAGCAGCCAGCCAGCCAGCCAGCCCCATTATACTGGACATATCAGTTGTCCTGCTCTTGAAGTTTGTAGAACAGAGCAAAATAGTAAATGATAATGGTCCTTACAATACCATGTGAGATATCTATCCATTGTCCTATTTTTTTGCTTACTCAGATAACGACTCTCCCATCGTGAAGGAAACCTCAGCTTGTGATGAACCCAAACGGAACCCTCTTCTAGCTGTCCCATACATCCTCCTATCCCAATAACACTCTCCTTCTAATCCTACGCTCACCGTAACAACAATAACCCACATAATTCCGTGAAATGCACAAAAATGACGAGTTCTATGTAGTTTTGCTCCCTTTTCATTAAGGTAAGGGATATTGTAGCCACAGTTACTATAGATAAGATGGACGCATTAAGTTACTGTCATCGGGTGGATTCATCAAATAAGAACTATTTTTATGTTCCGTTTTATTCCAGAAAAATGCACTTGATGCGATACTAGGGCCATTCTTAAATGCAGTCACAGAAGCCACTCCTGCCTAAATTAACACATACTTGAACTTACCAAAAAAAAAAGAGGAAAAAGAACACAGTAGTCGAGTTTGTTTACCTTGAAGGACTAATTTGTCTGCATATAGGCCTATCTGCAAAGTTAAAGAGTCAACCAATGATATGTGGGTCCAATCCAGCCACCACAGCAACAAATGATTTTTTTTATTTTATTTTTTTCCAATCTGTCCCTGCAATCGAGGCAGAAGCACATTTCAGGATAAAACTTAACTATAGTAAGCAAAAAAGGCTGATAATACAGAAGATAAACTAAGAGAAAAATACAGCTAAGCTTTTGCAGCTCGTCTCTACTGTCCAATTAATAATCAAGAGACCTGCCAAATCTTAGCAAAGAATTTATCAAGATTATAAGGTGCTACTGATATTTGAGACAAGCATTGACTTGATGCCAACTTAAACATACAACTTGCTGAACTGTTTTGTTACAAGCTAATTGTAATGCGGTTGCAGCAGTAGTTACATTGTAAGAATGTTTACACGTTATCGGCTCGCCTCTCGTTACATCCAAGCTTTCCTAGTGAGTCCGCAATCTTGCACTTTTTACATCGTATACATACCTGGAAGCAAAACGATGGTGTAACGGAGCAGATCCCAAGCCACGGTAACCGTCCTCATGGGATATGATACAAAGCTCCTAAAACACAATGAGTAATCGTAAGATGAGTCGGAGCAGTCACTCAACTCAGTCTTCAACATTGTCCATAAGCAATAAAACAGAATTAACCGAGAGCAAGAACGTTAAGCAGCATCAAGGGGTGAAGTGTCATTATCCAATCACTAATTAAGCTGCTGCATACCGCCGCCTAACTTATCACTAGCAACTACTTAAGCAGCTGTTTAAACCACTTTTCAGAATAATGGTCCTTATTAACATGAGCATATGCACGCTAGTGCATAACCGCGTCTATTACACGGATTCAACACGCATAGCGCTTGATCGCCATGAAAAGAAGATGCTCCACAAACACGACGTACCAGACTCAAAGTACGTTTGATTTCATACCCAAAGATCACACAAGAGATCAGATCACCAAACATATAACAACCTGGTTCTCAACTCATAGGTTACTTGCCCTCTAAGCCTAAACTCTATATGCGATTCCTTTAAATTGTTCTTCTTCAATATACTAAAACTGGACCACCCCAGCTTGTCATCAATCTCCCAATTCTCTGCACTATCAACGCCTCAACAACTACAGCTATTTTATTGTCTTTTACACAAGACCATTTACTGCACCAGAAGTGCATTCAAGTGACTTCCAACTAATTCTTCATCTTGTCTTCAACTTGCCGCAAAGGTCTCTTTCACATTCCTACATTCATTATCATATCACCAATGTGTTAGCCCAAAAATGTGTGTATCTTATGAGGTTGAGAGAAAAGAAATGTGACCTTACGTCAACCCTTTTGTTCTCATCTTCGTGCCAAAAGCTCCTGCTTATAACAGCGTTGCAATCGGGACAGGAAGTTCTGTATCAGCCTTATCCTGTAAAACGAGAGACTGTTTCTGACAACACCAGAACGAATACTTCAAACAAAAACATCCGGGAGATTTAATCAAACAGAGAGTCCATAACACACGGCACGAGAATCTCAAAAAAGAAAAACAAACAGCTAGAGTCCGCGGAGAAACAAAGAAAATCAAAACACCTTTGTAACAAAAAGAAAAACAACTCGTATAATCGTCAAGTGCAGTGAGATCATCCAACAACAATATCTGCAAAAATCGTACGCTGGGCTCACAAGTTTCCAGCTCACACAGCTCTGATACCAATTACACTCTAACACAAATCCCAATTAACCCAATAAATCCAGGGAGAAACGGATAAAAAATGCTTCAAAACTTATGAAACCTGTTGCATATTCTAACATCCTTGTCCCGTTTTGGTCACTGAGTCCAGGGCACACTTAACTGGCTCATGTATTATCCTTAATCTAAGCAACCTTGTCAAATCTGAAACCTCCCAATTTCCATGATTGGCTGTCTAATTATTATTAAAAATCTGATCTGGTAACAGCTTGCTATTTGTTTTAATAATTCACAAAGATGGCAAACAATTTTCAGACACATGAACTTTAATGCTCTCCCACAGGGTTATGCTATTTAGAGATCTGGGAAACTCAGAACTCCAAGACATCACAGAAACACTTGCCTTGTTTTGTGCAAATGCCAGATGCCCCACATCATATAATGCACTCACAAGAGCATAAAACAATATTCATATGCATTATTGTTTGTCTATTCACATCAGGGAATGACGGGATGCAACACAATTATTCGTCGTTGCTTGTCCTAATTACGTTTTAAGACGACACTCAACCCCTTCTTGTCCCTATTTTATCCTGAAATCACCACCATAGTTACCAGATTCTCTAAACTTTCTCACATCCCACAGGCCACAAGTCAGAACAATATACAAAAGTGTGGTCAGTTAAAAAACAGTTCATACGCCTTATGTCAACTATATTCTGGATTGGACATTCTGCCAACGACATAAAAATTCCTAGAGATTATGAGACCGAATCCAGTGTGTCCATTCCCTAATCGTCTTGGCTCTAAGCATCAACCTCAAAATTGACAGGTTGTGTGAACTTTTTTTTTTTTTTTCATGAGGCAGCCATCACAAGGAAAAGAGTCATGTTTTTTCCGTCCAATATGCAATTAAATAACAGCGATCAATAAGAGATAATGACACCATAGAAGATATGAATGCAAAGGACGAAACAGAGAGTAATTCATACCACATTCAGTCATTAAGAAATATGCACACCACAGCATGAAAAGCATTGACAGAAGATATAATATAAGGTGGCCTTGTATTACCCTTTTCTGGTGCTGTCATTTTCGCGCAAATGATTGCAGTGCAGCATATGAACATCACATATGAGAGGCAAACATTTAATCCCAGCAAAAAAGAAAAAAGAAAACAGAGGGACAACAGCTTTGGCAGACATTTCAACTGCCAATCAGCAGCAGCAAAGGATAAATTTAATAAAAACAACCTTGCCATAAATATGGAGGCGCAGAGAGAACAGAAATCATGTTTATGATTTCACCACTCTGTTGCAATCTCAGTTGAAACAAGTAAATGAGAATGAGATCGCTCCTCCCTTTTTGCTGAGTTTAGATAAGGGTCGTTTTGCAACTCGTGATAATGACCTTGAAACCGGCACGACAAGAATAACTGATCAAGTGATCACTAGTGACCAAAGGAGAGCATCCTTGAGAAGAGATAAAATTGATGTTTGTAGGGGGATAAGCACTGGCGAAAGCTGTGCCAGCAATGAGCAAAAAATGCTCATGTTACTAATTCATTGTGAGGAAGTGTCGTCTGTCGTGAGAAGTGCCCAAATCCTTCACTTAAGCTAGAAGTGGTGCGATACAATGAGGTAAAAGCTTCAGGTTGGCCCAGGCACTGGGCATTTCGGATCGCTTTACACCTACAGCTCTGACTTAAGCGCTCCATCAAAGTGCGAACAAAACCTAGACGCTACATAGTACTTTACGCCTTCGACCACATAGGTCTTGCGCTCACTAAATCACTGTGCAACAAGCAGGGCCGCCAACGCTCTACTGGCCACTGGTGTGGCAGCTTGAGATACTTCTTCAAAACCTTAATCCAAATTCATACTACAGAAGTCAATGCATCCATTGATTTCCTCGAAAGGCAATGTAACCCTACCCTCCTCGGATCTAGAGATGTCAATTGTCACTAGGACAAAACATAAAGCTACTCTTGATATC
>JAOVYX010015571.1:0-27359 GCA_035668315.1 Drosera spatulata | reverse complement strand
CTATTGGATTTGAACCAATGACTTTTGCCGTATGAAAGCAATACTCTAACCGCTGAGTTAAGCAGGTCATTTTGCATCCCAACGAAATAGGAACCATCCCAGGAATTAGATATGAGATATTACTCACTAAGCTAACCAATACCAATCTAAATCTAGCAGATTCAAATTGAAGAGAAATAGCTATAGTCTTCGATCATGGAATCTTCATCTTGACAAGAAATTATCTGACATTATCAAATCTGTAGCACAAATACAAGTACAAGGGCGATAGCTCAGTTAGGTAGAGCAGCTCCTTTCTACGGGTTCTCCTGGGAGATAGGGTCAAAATTCAGATAAGTTCTTATGATTTAACGAAAGGACGTATAATTTATAGATTCAGGAAAAAACAGTCAAATAATAAGGAATTATACAAGAATAAGTCAAAGAAGAAGGAATTAAACAAGAATAAGTCAAAGAAAAAGGAATTAAACAAGAAGGAGTCAAACGGTTAACCTCTTTTTTCAAGATCAAGAAACCCATTTTCTTCCAAAAAAAAGATATTTATAATTAAAATGAGGAATAAAAAATATAAAAATCAGATTCTCTGTTCGTAAATCTTGTAAAAGATGTAAGCTGATCCGTAGGAGGGGACAAATCCTAGTAATTTGTTTGAACTGAAAACCTAAACAAGGATAAGGCTAATCATTGAAAGAATTCTTCTCCTTTTACTAATACTAAAAAGCTCTAAATTGAAAGGACTCCATAAAGGATTTGTTTTCACATGAAATGGATATATCCATATATCTATGACTCATCTCTATGAGATAATAAAATATGGCAAAACCTATCCTACTTTATTCACCTAGAAAGGGGTCACGTAAGAATGCAAGGACTGCTAGAATAATAATACCGAGGGGTATTATTTATGTTCAAGCAAATTTAAACAATACGACTGAAAAAATATTAACCGTTAATATTTTTTCAAATATTCGGTCAACCTGTGAAATATCCCTCTAAAAAATCACCAGAAAAAGCGAAAGGGAAAGCTGACAGGCCTGCTCACCTGTAGCAGATTCGTTAAGGGTATTTCTCCTATTTCATCAAGTATCGCCGTAAAGCACTCGCTTTGCGCTATAGACTTGTAAGGCCCTTCCGGTCCGAACTTTCCGAGTGGACTGGGGAAGTTGTTCTTTCTTGTAGAACCTGGAATCGGCGTTCTAACACCTTCTTCTCGCAGAATCCGGAAATCCGGCGTTGATATGCTTGTGCGTGATGCGCCGCTTTCAATCTCCTCTCGTCTTTTTCACTACAATACAAACGTCCCGATATAAACATCATGGATTACACACTGATGAATGACCTTAGTATGTTGTCTAACATGTTTCATTAACACTATCCATGCTATGCGATCTTGACTACTCAACGTCACCAACATCTCCATGCTGGCTAAGTGAGTTGTATCGCATGCAGAACCACGAACAGACCTCATCTCCTTCTCACCCTCTGCTTGCAAGATCATGAAGTGTAGTGGTTTCCTCCACTAACTCCGTCAACCTCTTCTTCGTCTCATCCAAATCCTTGATCGTAGTAGATGAAATATAAGTTGATCCGACGGGAAGGATATAAGCCGGTTGCTGCTAACAGGTGGAGCGGCGTCAACTGCATTGTTTTACTATCGCACTAACTGCTTTGTTTTACTATTGCAATTTTAGAGATTTTTTTATGTCGTTAACTTGTGTGTTATTCACCTAAGTTTATGTCGATACAGTTCCAATAACAGAACATAAGAAACTCCACTTTCCTTGCAGCCATACGAGAAGTCCTTGTAGAAGCTCCACAATCAAAGGGTGATACGAAGGTATCCTTTACATATGTATGAAATTTTTTTGAAAGGTACATATATATGAAATTTGGAGCCATCAATATGTAGAGCACGTACAATGCCACTGTTCTTATTGCCAGCATTTATAAGAAATAGCACATCCGCTATACGAATACCAACTTTCTATGCACGGAAAATATATATATTGTATGGGGGTATTCGGTTAAATAGATGCATCAATGCAATAAAAATGCATCAATGCAATAAAAATGCATCAGTTCAGTGTCAAAGAAGCCTGCAGAGCAGAGTTTATCGATGATGGAGCAGGCCACTGACCCTGTTGCAAGTCTCGAGAGAAGCAAAGGATCTGTGATCTATGGTTTTAGTATATGCAACCAGCTGCCACGCTTCTTCTTTTTAACTTCTAATGGAGGGAGTTCTGTAGATTGTTATGAAAATTAGCAAAAACATCACAAAAAAATGGGAAGGCCATAGGTGTACACTTCACAGAAAATCATAGCCTGAGAGATGGTCAATATTTACTTATTCAAGGAACTTTAATGATATGTTAGCCATTGCACCAAGTTCTCAACAGATAGAACCCTATGAAAATATAGCCGAAGTAATGTAACTACTAACTGCTGGTGGAAGAACTTACGGCTTCTCGCCCCCATCTTTCCCCACCTTTTCCTAATAGGCCAAGTGGCCAGTTGATGGTAATGGGACAGGGTTCTTATAGCAACGATGTCGAGGCATCAACTATGGAAAATGCTTTCCTTCTACTCAACCACTGATGAATGCTGATTTACAAGCCAGACAAATACCACAGATGACTGAAAACTCAAAAGTTTCTACGCTGAATGTGCTTTTATATGACCGCACACTAGACAGAAAAAGAAGAAGAAGAAGAAGAAAAACAAAACTAGGCAAGTTCATGATTTAAGCAAGAACCATGGCACCAGAAGCGATTTGGATATTAACACAAATGGTTACATGAAAATACCAACACGTGCCAACTTCATGTGCAAGTCTCACATGCATGTCAAATGTCAAAGCCCAAAAAACCAGCCATTCATAACAGTTATCCTTGTTTGTAATACTTCACTGTAGTTACCTTGTTAGCACTACTTCACAACAGTAATTAACAAGTAAAGAGAAGATAAATCATACGTACCTACTTCTGGATATATTGAGTTATAGTGAACTTCTGCCCAAAAGCTCAAAAGGATAACTGCAAAACAAGCATGTTCCCTCCAACGTCAACAGATAGATTCAAACAGGGATCACATACTAGCTTAAAGTAGCCATCAATGACTTCCAGAAGGAAAAGAGTATTGGTGACCGATCACCAGTGAAAACAGCCATCAATGACTTCCATTAAAGCATGAAAAACTTAAAAGGTAAAACAGATTATATCGTCCCTAAGGAATCAGCAACTAGCAATTTATGCTGCATCATTTTCTTTTAAGGTTCTCTTTTTTCACTCCTACAGTTCAAGTCAGCTCCAAGTCCTGGTAGTATGAGCGGTTCCGTGCAGTAACTATCAAGAATCCCAAAGCATCATCTTATAGTCTACATATATGCTGTTCATCACTATATGTTGGCAACTTCATGTAGCATAACGACTGCCAGAAATATTATCTGTGATCAAAGTTCCTAACCAGAACATCTATAGCAAGTGCAGTTAGGACTTTTCCCAGATAAGTCGGTCTAAAAGGCAAATACCCACTTCTCAACCCTGCATGGTGAACCAGCAGCAAAACTAAGCGTACTCCGGGACAAGGTTACCGATTAAAAAGTTGGTTTAAGTAGAGTGGAAGGACAGCAGACTAAAAGAGAAAGAGGATAGGTACTTCGTGGAGTAAAAAAATAAAGGAAGGAAAGGTGGGCTTTTGCGAGCATTACAATGCCAGGAGAGTTACCAGCAGCCCCTTTTTCTATGGTTTTCAACCCAAAAAAAAAAAAAAAAGAAGAAGAAAAGCATAAAAAACAAAACTAAAAGCAACAAGGTACCTTGTTTCGACCTCTGAACTTTTGGAAGAATTTCAATGTAGCAGGTGTCCTTGAATGAAGTTATGACAAATATCTTCAAGCCATACTGCAAAAGAGACGTTCATATTCTCAATCAATATTAGCAAGAATCAATGTAACAAAATCACAAGTATCACACCCATCGCAAACATCGCCTCTACTTCTAGGTTAACAAAATCACAAGTATCACACCCATCGCCAAAAAAAAAAAAAAAAAAAAAGAGGAAAAGAGGAGGAATAGGATGAATAGGAGCAAACACTAGATAAGTGAATAGGAAACTCTTGCAAAATTCTTTCTCAAAAATTCACACCCAACACCACAAAACTTAGATGGATCTCCCTCCTAGGATAGCTATTATGAAAAATAGGAAAGAGCGAAGGCACTATCAGCATCTTGTGCATACCGAGTCAGCTGCTGCCTGTAACGTGACGTGATCTCCCCACTCGCCACCCCTGTATCCATAGATCAAAAGTTACATACCAGGACATCATAACGCATAAGTTAAAGTACTAGCATAAGGGCTACTACGAGCAAAGGAAAACAACGACAGTTCTTGGTGTCAAAACATACTTGGACATCTTCTTCAAATATTCGTCATACTCCATTGGAACGTATCCCTCGTAGTATTCTCGATGGGATTTAAGCTGGAAAGAGTCCACATCATAAAGCAAATCCAGAATTAGTAGCAACCATCAAACTCAAACCATTACCTGTGATAAACCCTTTTGTTAAGCAAAAATCACTATAGTTCGTACACTATATCTGTCATGGAGTGACATACCTGGTTGACAACCTGCCGCCTTGTGAACTTGTGGTGGTCTGGGGTGCGATAAAATTGATCGGATAATGCACGGAACTGTGATGGAAAAACATCACAAACATAACATCAGTCACACAACTGGATCAAAATAAGAGATTTTACGTAATGCATAGTAAAACCACCCACACAGCTGATCGGGCAGAGTGAAGCAGGTAACCTGACAGTTGCCATCCCCTTGCACCTTGCGTTCAACCAAGTAATACATCTGTAATCTAATAAAAACCACAGCAAATCTTAAAACTACTTCGAATCACTCACATGGAAAACAGGCATCAAAAGAAAATTATCTCAGGCTAGTATGTGTCTTGTGCTTCGTGTAAATTAGGTTCATGAACAAGTCGTAACCAGAAAGATTTGTGATAGGGGATACTATCACATAAAGCTACAAATTTATACCACCAGTTAATCTATGTAAAAGAGGATACTAGAAAGATTACTAAGAGAAACAAAAGGACAGAACCTGGGAAAAATTGTCTCTATGGAAATACCGAAAACGCAGGAGAAAAATATCTTCATCAGAGAAACAATTTAGATTCGAAGAAGAGAGAGGGAAAAAAAAGAAGACATGGGGATGATATATTCACCATAATTTCATAAAATGCATTAATCTTACTGAATTCACTCTACAAGATAAGGAAAAAAAGTGAATGGTAAGCAATAGTAATACAATATAGGTTCCTTTATAATAGTTTGTCAAGCCAACACGGACCCTGCCCCCATCTACCCGAAATGCAGGAGTTCATTCCCAACTTAGTCATGCCTTCCTCATTTGCATTCACGGCATGAAATAAGCAAATTTCTTTAAGTTACAATCACTATTATTATCCAGATGTGTTTGAACATGAAACATTATCGGCCTACGAAGTTTGATATTTAAAAGGGTAGATGGTTACAACTCCCATTCAAACATCCTCAACAGAAGCTCAAGAAATCGAGAGAGGACTTTCAAAATCGAAGGAGATGGTAAGTACTAAGAGGGTCACAGATAAGCTTACGTTACCAAGTATGAAATCCAATACAGCAACATGTTGTGAGGAACGTTATGAGATGGTAAGTGTGCCACCATTGCTCATATCAATTTATCATTCACTCTAAACGTTGTTGCATAAGATAACATTCCAATACATTGAAATCATCTTTGAGTCATTAGCAATGAGTCAATGACAGTCACTTGAAGGCTTAATCATTGTAAAAAGTAAAATGTATTATTGTCTTGAGAATAATTCACTTACAAAGCAGAAGAAGTACATCTTGACGGAAATAAAAGGCTTTTGTTTGGGATAATAAACGATTAGAGGTCACTTTCTTTCCTTTGCTTATGATATATCGTTGCAAAAGAAAACTTCATACTCATCGTGTAAGCTTTCAGTCGATGAAAAATTTAACAATGAATTCAAATGAACTTTCTTAATTACTATGGCATTTTATTTTAAGAGCTTGATTAAGTAGCATGAGCTGATGCATGCATGTGGACTAAGAGTACTTTTCAGCAAAGAAGAAAAGCGCCAAAAAAAACTGTAAGGACTAGATAAATACCTATCCAACAGTCTTTGATGATCTGAAGATGCTTCATTGACTGAAGGAATTTCCCCATTAATTCTAGGAACATGCTGCACACAAGTATTTATCCCATGGAAGGATCAGTCATTGAAAAAATTTGGGCTAGTAAAGGAAAACATGGAAAAACCAGTAGCCACCAATGAAGGCAACATAATTAGCTAATAAAAGGGTTCACACTTCCAAATCAATCATATTAAACCAGACAATAAATAAAATTAGGCTGAATATTTCCTCAGGAAATGACATCCTTCAACATTGGTTAGGGTGATTCTAAGACTCTAAAAGGACATAGCAAAGCTTGAATCAAACTTACAAAGAAAAAATATCAGTATGATGATTCCTTAAATGGTATAGCAGGAGCTTTGGACATCAGATAAATTTTCAAAAACTAGTGAAACTTGTCTGCTCTTTATTTTTCGTAGAACTTAAAAAGGCAAGTGCAGAGCGATACCACACTCCACTACTTCTCTATTGACAAATAACCAGAAAAGATTATATTGGACTTTTTTTAGATACATGATTACGCACCCGTCAAAGCCTATAAACTTTGTTGTCTAAAAGACATGAATTCTTCTTCTTCATTAATTGCAAGTTATCCATCAAAGCATCAAAAAAGAAGCATTAGGTTGATGTTAAAAGAGGTTCTGAAGAATGTAAAGTACGAGTAGAATGATAGGATATCCTTAGTTTATTTCCTAGATGGGTTCATTCCCCAGAGCACTTGTTTCTGTTGTTGTAATATATATGAGCCTCTCTTTTACTAATCACGAACGAAGGAATATGCATATCAAAAAACCATTTCTACTATTCTGTTTCTCTTAATTTCTGATTCTGTGGAGGAAAGAGAGCAGAGAAGGAAAACAATCAGTTGGAACAATTTGATATACATGCTTACAGGCACAGGAATCAATTGGTTTAACCTCTTCCCTAGCTCTCCATCAAGTGCGGACTCATCCATCAAGTCCAGAGAATAAGAGTATTCTATATCATCGTATGATCTTTCTTCAGGACTAGAGCACAAACTAGAGGGTCCCACATCATCCACCTCCTGTGAAGCATCTTCATAAACTACCATTAACCAAAAAACAGCAATTATAGTAAGAAAATAGATCACAAAAATAACCTATGCATGAAAAACGATAGTAGTTGACCGTTTGTTACCCTGGTAATAGGTTGTTGATGGAGATGAATGCCAATAAGGATGTGACGAATGCATTTCATTATCTACAGCATGCGAGGATTCAGCTGCCCCACTGATGTTGATTTGTTCAAAATTTTGATAAAGGCGATCCACATCATAGTGATATTGCCCTGAATAGTGTCCATCATAAATACTTGAATGCTCTCCACGGTTTTCGCTGCCATAATGGGAACTGAAAAGAGGACAAGCATCAAGTAAACCCAACCAACCATCCTGATCTGAATCGTATGTAGTCATCTTTCAGCTATGTTTCACTTGTAATCTGCAAGGAATGAATACAACTAAAGTCAGCAAGCTCGATGGCAAAGTGAAAGGCCATCTTTTTTAACTATCTCTAGTTACCATGGTTGTCTATCAGCTTTTTTTGTATCTGCTAGAAAGCAATCAGGTTCTAAGGAAAAGAAATATGATCGAACAGCTTCATAAGTGGCGCATTAAAGTACAAACAATCCGCTTCGTTATATGTGCATCCACATGTAAAGAACCCAAACAAGAAAAAGAAATACTGGCATTGATAAAAGAGGTAAGTTTAGAGTAACAACAACAACAAATCAAACCTTTATCCCATCAAGTGAGTTCGATTATATAAATACGATGACGTCATTCCAATCTGTCATGTACATCATCTTTTGTAAGATTATGATAGGCCATATCATACTTCAAGATTTCTCTTATGGTTTTTTTAGGTCTCCATCATCCTCTCTTAACATGTGCTAACGCCCAAGGTAAGACATGAAGGTAACGAGATAAAAACATGAAGGTAAGACATCTCACAAAAAATAAAAAACTGAAATAATGTTCTCAGAAGGCTGCTAGTTACAACAAAAGCAAGATGACTAGCCATGTTAAAACATTGATAGAACTCCTTCACAAGTATCCAAATGTACTTCTATAATCAAGAATCCATTGATAGGAGGTCTAGGTAGACCTAAAAGCGAAAAATCATCCATCGTGACATAGCAATGAGGGAAGAGTGAGGCTCAAAAATCACAAAGCCGTCACATGCTTAAAAGAAACTCTCATAAAACCGAAGTGGAAAATGCAAATAAGGAAGTTTTTGCTGAACTAAAATCAAATGGAAAGGAAGAAAATTCAAACCAGTAGGATAGAGACAGTGTTACGCCCTAATCGAATTCATGGGGTAAATTTCTGAGTGGATTATGAGTGGACTGTCACCCTGATTGCAATCACATGCAAATACAGCCTCCATGATATCCTGGTGCAGAAGTGCTTAGCTATAAATTTGACGTCACCAGCTTTGTAATGGTATGTTGGTATCCTATTTGTTAAACTGGGTCAAGAAAGATTCCTTGGAAGTCAAAGGCGTGCAGGTTTTATTTTAGAGGTATTATAGTGATATAACCAAAGAGACAAATTACAAGCACAAAGAGCATGGATAACCATAAGGTTATGCCACCTCGGCTACAATTTCCTGAGATAGGCAAGACAATCTCTTCTCTAAACTTCTTTGATTTTGCTATATATAAATTTATAATGAATACTCCTGCCTTACCAAAATACTCTTGGACATGCACATCAAATGTTTCACCCTTTCCTTTCTTTTTGGTAACCAAAACGAGCCCGTAGTTGATTTCTTATTAACGCTAGGTATTATGGAATACCCAGACCATTGTCGTCCGCTGGTGTCTAAAGATATGTGACATGGTTATTAATACCCATCTTTTTATCATGTATCTCATTGTACAACCATATTGGAACATATTAAACAAATCCGACTCACTTTGATCCAACTAGAACCTACATAAAGCAAATTATATAACCACAACACAACCCAAAAATAATTGGCCTTCTGTCCTCAATTCTCTAGATTCATCAACATGATCATCATTTGTCATCGCCCATCCAAGAACTCTATCATCTACAACATCATCTCATCCACAAACATCCCATTCTCATTGTCATACAATCACAGCCTTCAGTCACCGATAGAGTTGTTCTCCCCTGAATTAACCATACCTCACCTTAATCTCATTTAACGCAAAGAATCATTTCACCCACAAAACCTACCTAGGTTGGGGATTTCTATTCCGCCCCTAACCAGTCTCAAGTCCGGATAAAATGATGAGGGTTGTGTGTTAGGTAGCCGACAGCCAACACGTAAAAAGTCCCGTTGGATCTCTGAACATGAATATGACGACCTGTGAAAATTTCCTTAGGGCGTACCTCAGCAGCGGCGCGTTGCACGATCTGAGTAAAGACCGCTACATCGACGTCCGGATGTAGTGAAAAATGAGTAAGGGTTCAGTATCACGAACGGATGTGGTTAAAGAAATTAGTCCAGAAAAATAGAGTTCGTTTAACTACTTGGAACATTGGGATCTTAAATGAAAAACTTTTAGAGATAGTAGACACAATGGTTAAAAGGGGGATTCATATCGCTTGCTTATAAGAAACGAAGTGGACCGAAAATAAGACTAAACTTATTTAAAGTACGGGGTTCAAGCTATGGTATTGTGATCAAAGTCGGACTAGGATAGAGTTGGTCTAATTATGCGTAAAGAGTTGGTAGAAAATGTGGTTAGTATCAAGCGTTTGAGAGATAGGGTGATTTCTATTAAGGTGTTGATTGAGAAGGAAGTGATTAATGTGCTAAGTGCTTATGCTTCGCAAGTAGGTCTCGGAGAAGATGCTAAGGTTCAGTTTTGGAAAGACATGGATGAAATAGTACAATTGATCCCTAAGAGGGAAAAAGTCTTTATTGGTGGGGATCTAAATGGACATGTCGGTGAGAAAAAAAGATGATTACTCAGAGATTCACGAAGGATTTAGTTTTGGTGAGAGAAATATAGAAGGGAAAAGTATATTGGATTTTGCTGTGACATATGACTTTATGATTGCGAATAACTTTTTTAAAAAGCATGAAGAGCATTTGATAACCTTTAAGAGTGGTTTATGCAAGTCTTAGATTGATTATTTTCTTATGAGGCGAAGAGACCTGAAGGATTGCAAGGAATGTAAGGTTATCCCAGGAGAATGTTTGACCACTCAGCACCATTTGTTAGTTATAGATGTATTTCTGTTTCAAATAGAAAAGAAGAAAAAAATAAAATGTAATCTCATAAGGACAAAATGGTGAAACTTAAAAGAAGATGAGCAAAAGTTTTTCAGAAAGAGATTGATGAGAGAAGGTCCATAGACATTTGACGGGAGTGCATGTGAGATGTGGGATGCGATGACTGATTGTATCCGACGTGTAACGCAGGAGACATTAGGACAATCTAAGGGCCAACCATCGTTGGATAAAGAGGGATGGTGGTGGAGTAAAGAGATTCAAGATAAGATAAAATATAAGAAAGAATGTTACAAGGCTCTGTTTAAATGTCATAGTGATGAAAATTTGGAGAAGTATAGGAGCGCAAAAAAAGAAGCTAGATATGCTGTGAGCGATGCGAAGAATAAATCGTATGAGAAGTTGTATGAAAGACTGAACACAAAAGAGGGAAAAAAAAGTCTTTAAGTTAGCTAGATCAAGAGGCAGAAGAACTAAGGATTTAGGTCAGGTAAAATGTGTTAAGGGCGATGCCGAGCATATTCTTATGGCTGATGAGAACATTAAGAAAAGATGGAGAGAGTATTTTGACAAACTCTTTAATTGCACAAGGGAAGTGCCTCTGAATGAACCAAGTGAGAATGTAGATGTGATGATGAACCGATGTTACTTTCGCCGCATTGGGACAGAGAAAGTTAAGTAGGCTTTAAAGTGGATGAGCTCAAGAAAGTCTATGGATCCAGATGAAATCCCGATCGAAGCTTGGAAATGTCTTAGGATAGAAAGAGTTAATTGATTGACAAAACTCTTTAATAGAATTTTGATAGATAATAAGATGCCTGATGAGTGGAGAAGGAGCATTTTGATTCTCATATACAAAAACAAAAGAGATGTTCAAAACTACTTTAATTACAGAGGAATCAAACTTATGAGTCACAGTATGAAATTATGGGAGAAAGTGATAGAGAAAAGGTTAAGAAAAGCTACAGGAGTGACTGAGAATCTGTTTGGTTTCATGCCTAGTACGCCAACCACGGAAGGTATTTACCTTTTACGATGTGTAATGGAACGTTTTAGGATAGAGAAGAAAAATTTACATATGGTTTTTGCCGATCTGAAAAAGACGTATGATTCTGTTTCAAGAGAAGCGATTTGAAACACTTTAGAAAAGAAGGAAGTGACGAGTAGGTATATCAAGATTGTGAAAGACATGTATGAAAAATCTGCTACATGTGTACGAACTCATGTTGATGAAATAACTGTTTTTCCTATTAAAATGGGTTTACACCAAGAATCAGCTTTGAGCCCATACCTTTTCATCTTAGTAATGGATGATCTCACTAGACATATACAAGATGAAGTACCATGGTGTTTACTTTTCGCTGATGATATTGCTCTGATGGACGATACGAAAAAAGGAGTGAATGAAAAACTTGAGACTTTGAGGGAGACGTTGGAAAGTAAGGGGTTAAAGATCAGTAGAACCAAGACAGAATATATGAAATGTGTCTTTAATAAGAGTAGTCAAACAAATAGTGAGAATGTATTGTTGGGAACAAAATCTCTTCCTAAAACGGATTCTTTCAAATATTTAGGTTCGATGCTACATAAAAATGAAAGAATTGATGCAGATATTGATCATAGGATTAAAACAGGGTGACTGAAATGAAAGGATGCTTCAGGGATGCTATGCGATCCTAAAATACCTATCAAGTTAAAAGAAAAGTTTTACAAGACAGCTATTCGACCAGCGATGCTGTATGGGTCAGAATGTTGGGCAATTAAGTGACAACATGTATAGAAGATGAGTGTAAACGAGATGAAAATGTTAAGGTGGATGTGTGGACATACAAGAATAGATAGGATACGAAATGAAATTATCAGACAGAAAATGGGTGTGGCTCTAGTAGAAGATAAGATGAGGGAGGCACGACTAAGATGGTATGCTCATGTGAAACGCAGGCCAGTCACAATTTTTGTTAGAAGATGTGAAGTTTGGGAGTTAGAACATGTCAAGAAAGGACGAGGGAAACCTAAAAAGACCATGAGAGAAACCTTAAAGTATGATATGTCCTATCATAATCTTACAAAAGATGATGTACATGACAGATTCGAATGACACCGTCGTATTCATGTAGACGACCTCACTTGATGGGATGAAGGCTTGATTTGTTGTTGTTGTTGTAATCATTTCACTCACAACAGGATCAAACAATCTGAGTCACCAACCAGTCAACAACACCACCAACACAATCCACAACAATCCGTACGTCATTGAACAGTAATGGTTCTCACATCAATTTACTACTAAAAAAAACTCTGAAACCACAACTACTCGAACACACACAAATACGACACAACATAACATGATCGCCGCAACAAGCTCCGGAACCCCGCCAATTCATCTACAGCACAACAATCGATCAATCTCGAATCAGAAAACTCCTAAACCACAACAAATCGATCAATCAGGCAACTCCACACTAACCAGCACGCTAATCCGATCACCATCGCAAGCTCCATCAAACTGATCGAAAGTACAATAACCGATCAATTTCACATCAACAAAACTCCAAAACCACAACAAATCAATCAAACACAAAAATATAAGAATCCGATTACTGTCGCAAGCTCCGGTTCCCGGCGCCCGGACTCGAACTGGTCGAAAACACAATAATCGAACTGGTCGAAAACACAATAATCGATCCATTCCACATGAACAAACTTCACAACCACAACAAATAAATAAAAACATAAAACCTCACACATCAACACAAAAACAGAAGAATCCGATTACCGTGGCAAGCTCCGGTTCCGGGCGCCGGGACTCGACCTGATCGGAGACAGTCAGCGTCCCTCAAGCTGCAACAGAGCATCTCAGATAGGGAAATCGCCGGAGAAGAGCGGAGCGGAGCACGGCGGCGGAGAAGGAGTGGAGCGGAGAGGATGAGGAGAAGAGGAGAAGAGGAGAAGAAGCAGTTGATCGGGTGACGATGGTGGAGAGACAGAGAAGGAAAGTGATTGGAGAAAAGAGGAGAGATTTGGGGAGGAAAATGATCAAACGAGTGATTATTCTGATTAGAGCGTATGGAGTGAGATCAGATCATCACGTGATGTACGTGCGGGAATTAGTGGGAGTTGTAGGATCCGACTTTTCTTTCTATTACTATTTCGCCTTCCGAGAAAACAAACTGTTGTTTTGTTTTGTCTTTTTTATTTTAGATTGACTAGTTTGCATATCGGGACATTGCGTGGATGTTTATTTATTTTGACCATATAGACTGTGATGATAGCTTGATATAGAGAAATTCATTTAGCAAGTCGACATGATCATTTCTAAGTGATATATATATTGTTATGATTATATTTAAGTGACACTCATGTTGAGATATCAGTTACTCTATCTATAATAATGACTTAATATGTAAAGATCATATATATCACCTAATTAATAGTTCAGTAATGTAGGATGCATGATTTAGAATAACATTTCCAAAAACTTGAAAATTCATATGCAATATCATATTTCTTGAATCAATTAGAGTATGAGTATTCACTAGAAGATCATGGCTTTGCCAAGACTTGGATTCCGATTCTTCTTCGAAGTTTTAACACAAATCTCTCCGTTATTTGTTATGAAAACCTGTTGAAGTCACAAAAAGACATTTGAACTCACTTACATCTATCTCTTTACTTAAATTCTAAAGCACACCAGTATTGAAATCTATAATGGTTATGCCAGGGAATATTGAAGATTTCATTATTAGGCTTCACATCTGGCTCACCATTCTTGTGAATTGCAATATTGAATCTTCAATACTTGATGCCACAAACAAATCAATACAGATAAAAAAACTGAAACACACATGTGTTGAAGTGCAATATCAAGCAAAATACACCTGCAATAATTGATTACAAGTCCTATAAATAGAGAGGCGTGATATGAATATACATGTGATAGTGGTTTATCATGAATTCATGACTAAAATGGAACTAAATTCAAGCCTCACCTTGGGATTAAAAACAAACTTTCAGGAGATTTCTAGTATATATGGCAGATGACGCAAGGCCTACTCCAAGCAGGATGTGTTGAGCTTGATTTTAAAGCGTCTTGCTCTATTATGTCTTAACACACCAAAAGAATGGAAGACATCAAAAAAGAGTTTTAAAGTTCCTCGCACACTCTCTTTGATGTCTAGTTAAATGTTTTAGATTTTGTACCTCCATGAAATACCCTACTATTTATAGTAATTGATAGGAGTATTCCCAAAGTCAAAGTTCCTTGATAATCTTGATCACAACATGTAACGTCCTCAACTTTCCGCGCCGAAAGACACGTGAGCGTTATGCCGTCACGGACCCAATCTGTGACAAGGTCAAACAAACCGAATGAGTTTCAGGGGTACAACAGTCAAGGAACTATGAACAGTAACCGAATTCATAGCTTACAGTCCCAAATACCTGTTTAATACAACATTAATGCGGAAGGTATGCAGATCGTTTATTACATTTAAACGACAATATGCCATAATATCCAAAGTACATGGAATCATCTATATACAAGCAAACTCTCTTTAAGAGCCTTCAGGTGCTGCTGGGGGCATACGTGCAATTGAAAAACATAACCGTGAGTTAATGAAGCTCAGCAACCTCAGGTGTATGAATCCCAATTACAGGAAACTTCCGCTGACGGCTATGATGACCGCCGAAAGTCCCTAAAATATTTTTATATATATAGGAAAATATGGATGTCATATCACACAACATCATTTCTCATTTCTTTACATGACTTTGTATCGTTTTTAAGAGTCATTCCTTTCTTTTGCAGATAATTAGGGTTCATGACTCTACTCAAAAGCAGCGACAACTCTAAGGATATGACCGACTCAGAGTACAGAGTTAAGATAAAGTGTCAATCGTCAGTCGGGTTACCCAATAGATTCTATTTTCGCACCTGTCTATCCTGTGCGTCGTCTTACACCTCTTGTGCGCATTCAATGAGGTATCGTTTGCCTGCATTGAGAAAATTTGGGTCTCCCTACAGAGAGCAACCCGTGGCCCCGCCATAACGGCGTGGAAGCCGCTGCATGCATGCAAAGAGGATGGGGAACGCCCATCGCTCCCTAGCTAGTTTTCACCCGTGACGTTGACTCAGATGATAATACAGGAGTGCAATGACTCAAACCCAAGCCACCAAGGCTATTCAAAGATACAGATGATCGTAATGGATCGAAGAAGGGACGTCAATGCCGTCCTTATCAGTTCAAATCTTCCAAGCTACAGAGATAACCGTGACATCCCTTTCTTAACAGTTTTCGTGTTATAAGGGCTGATATCAGCTGTAGTTCTGCTTTTGAACCCTCTCCGTGATATCTAATCTTTCCTCCTTTAGGACTCTTACACGTTATTATCTTTTTTTTACAATCGATGACCGCTTTATGCCCTTCCAACCAATTCATTCCCAAAATGACATCAAAGTCATGGAGATAAAAAAACAATGAGATCGATTGGGCATTCCTCTCCCCCTATGACAATAGGGACATGGGCGATAACGTGATCGCACACAACAATCTCCCTCGTTGGTAACCCAATATGAATACCCGGTTGTATTTTTGTTGATAGTAGATTATTCTTGTTCAAAAATGACTTAGAAATGAAAGATTGCGTTGCACACGAATCAAACAAAGTATAGATATTGTTTGAAAAGAGTTGGAGATTACCGGTCATGGTAGCTCCACTTTGTTGAGTCTCCTGAGGATTCATCATGTAAATTCGGTTATTGGATGGCTGTTGCTGGGTTGTCTTTGCCCTATTCATCTGTACCTGAGGGCGTGCAACAACAACCGACCTCTCGATGTAGTTTCCTCGATTGTCATTTCTCTGATTCCCAGTCCTCTGATTATCATTTCTCTGACTGGGGTTCCTCTGATTATCATTTCTCTTTGTGCAGTCCCTACTGATGTGACCACGCTCCCCACAATTATGACATGGACCGGTCCGACAGTCCTTCGTCATATGTTCTATCCTTCCGCACAGAAAGCATTTGATATTGGTAGTAGACCTACCCTGAGTGCCAGCTTTGGACTGTTGAGGTCCACCTGAACCTGCTTGTGAACCTTGAGGCTGTCTGCGCTGATTTCCAGACCTTCCACCCCCAGCACGATTTCTGGGCGGCGAGTTGTGGTAAGGAATCATTTGTTGGTTTGAGCTACTAGCGCCCCCATGCGATGGGCCGCCGCTTGATCGTCGATCATCCCTCTTCCTCTTCGAACGACCAAAATGCTCATCTTTGACAATGAGGTACCGTTCACTGCTGGCAGCGCAGTCATACAGGTCTTGGTAGCAGGCATGTTTCTGCCCCGTTACTTTATCCCCAATCCTCCAGTTGAGTCTTTCAATGAATTGCTTTTGTTTTTCCCTATCCAGATGGTAATGTGGCGGGTGGAAACGCAACAAGCTAGTGAACTCTACAGCATATTCATAGACGGTCATGTCCTGCTGTAGAAGCTTCTTAAACTCCTCTTTTTTCTAATCTCTCGAGGAATCTGGATAAAATCGACTCCTAACGAGCTTAGTGAACTAAAACCAATTAAACTCTGGTGCCTTGGCACGTTCTTCCACCGTATGCCACAAGACATCGGCCTCTCCCTTCAGATAGTAAACAGCGTAGTGTATCTTCCACTGATTAGGACACTGCGTCAAATCAAATAGCTTCTCCATTTCACGGATCCAATCCTCCAATAGTGCAGGATCGCCCGTGCCAAAGAATCTGGGAGGGTTATAGGCCAGGATACGACGGGAATAGTGATCACTGTCTTGTGCTTGGGTAGGGTTATCCCTCGTTCTTTCTCTGATCAGTTCCCCCACCAATTGCTCAAGAGCGCTAGGGGCTGGTAGATCTTGCACGGTGTTGCTATTGATTGCCCCTTGTAGGGGTATGTTCAGGTCAGGAGATGACATGCTCCCAGTTTCCTGCGACTCATTCGTGGCCCCATCTTGGGACATGTTTACTGCTTCTTGCTACATGTCTGTATAACAACCATTGTCATTCAACACCGTTAATAGGATACAACATTTACATGTCGAAACAAGAAGTTTGCATTCAGAAACATCACTCCATTTATTCTCCGCAAAAGATGCCTTTTTCATGCTACACCAAAAGAAAGTGAAGGACTGTATTCATCCCCAAACATTAGATAGTCCTTTCACCGTATATATACATATAGACATAGATATTTTTCAATTTACTAAGAATAGCCCTGGAGCTGATCCTGGTCGGAGTCTGTGTCAAACTCGGGAAGGTAATCCGAGTCGGGTTCGGAGTCCGTATCTCCATCCGTGCCCAAGTCCTGAGCTGGAATTGGGACCGAATCTGCATTTGAATCTGAGTCCGACTCTATACGTGCGAAGAGCTCAGCTATAACATCGGGAGTCACATCCTGGCTAATCGGAGGTTCAGCATCAAACCAACCCTCATTGTCGTCCCAACCCCAATCAAACTGATCATCGTCCTCCCCTTCTTTAAGGACCTCAATATTAGGAACCTCCTCCTCGGGAACTTCCTCTGCAGGGTCGTTCTCGGGAACCTCCTCCTTAGGGTCGTTCTCGAGAACCTCCTCCTCGGGTTCCTCCTCACGTTCCTCCTCAGGATCCTCCTCGGGGTCCTCCTCTGGATCTTGATCCTCCTCGGGATCCTCCTCGGTATCCTCCTCTGGGTCCTCCTCTTCGGGGTCGACCACTGCCCCCGGTTCAGCCTGTGCCTCGGGCTCTGGATCGGCCTGCGCCTCTGGCTCTGCCTTTACTGCTACATCCCCAACTGCGCCCATCTCAGCCTCACCTATCGGTATAGGCTGCGGTTCTGGCACTATCACTGGTGTCGGTATGGGGTCTGCCACTATAATGGGTACTGTCTAGGGTGCAGTTGAGAGAGCTATCGAGGGAGCTGTTGAGGGCCCAGCTGCTAATGGATCTGTCCGAATCACTGGCGGGGCGATCGACACTTCCATAAGGTCATCCCCCGATACCGTTCCGGGATCTAGTAGTCTCTTCCTCTTCAGAGCATAACCCGCGATAGGTCGAATTAGGTATAGCTCCTCAGAATCCCTCGATCTCATGCCAAGCACGTAGACTTGACCTTGCCCTCTCTCTTCCCCCGTATTTGTGTTAGCAGGTGGAGGAAAGTTATCCCTATCCCTCCGAGGATAGCTGCCAACATGTGGAATGTCATGTGCCATTGTCCCTCCTAATCGTAAAGACTATTGGGCTCGCCGTCCACCAATAGATAAGTGTAAGCGGCACGATATCGAGAATACCACTCGGTATCCGGAAGTGCCTGCAGTAGGATGCATGCTTGAAGTACGGGGTGACGGAACAAGGGCTTATCCCCAATAGCCGTCGGAATGAGGTGGTGCTCCACAAAATGCAATATCTACAGCAACTCCATCCCCCCAGGCATAGGATGAATGAATGAGACTATAGTCAGTACTGGTATCGGACCGTTAGCATCCATCCTAGAAATACAATGTAGATATAAGTACCTCCTCAATTCGATAGATAACCTCAAACTGTATCACATCCTAAACCCAAAACAACATCTTTGCACTCGATGCTTATGCAAACCCATAAATTTGGCTTATTTATCTTTCATGTTTTATCTATCCCAAAAACCCTGAAACTCTGCTCTGATACCACCCTGTAACGCCCACGACTTTCCGTATCGGAAGACACGTGAGCGTTATGCAGTCACGGACCCGGTCCGTGACAAGGCCAAACAAAGCGAATGGTTTCAGGGGTACAACAGTCAAGGAACTATGAACAGTAACCGAATTCATAGCTTACAGTCCCAAATACCTGTTTAGTACAACATTAATGCAGAAGCTATGCAGATCGTTTATTACATTTAAACGATAATCTGTCATAATATCCAAAGTACATGGAATCATCTATATACAAGCAAGCTCTCTCTAAGAGCCTTCAGGTGCTGCTGGGGGCATACCGACAATTGAAAAACATAACCGTGAGCTAACAAACCTCAGCAACCTCAGGTGTATGAATCACAATTACAGGGAACTTCCGCTAACGGCTATGGCAACCGTCGAAAATCCCTAAAATATTTTTATATATATAAGAAAATATGGGCGCCATATCACACAACATCGTTTCTCATTTCTTTACATGGCTTTATATCGCTTTTAAGAGTCATTCCTTTCTTCTGCAGATAATTAGAGTTCATGACTCGACTCAAAAGCAACGATGACTCCAAGGATATGACCGACTCGGAGTACAGAGTTACGATAAAGTGTCAATCGTCAGCCGGGTTTCCCAATAGATTCTGTTTTCGCACCTGCCTACCCTGTGCGTCGCTTTGCACCTCTTGTGCGCATTCAATGAGGTATTGTTTGCCTGCATTAAGATAATTTAGGCCTCCCTGCAGAGAGCAACCCGTGGCCCCGCCACAACGGCGTAGAAGCCGCAGTATGCATGCAAAGACGATGGGAAACGCCCATCGCTCCCTAGCTAGTTTTCACCCGTGATGATAATACAGGAGTGCAATGACTCAAACCCAAGCCACCAAGGCTATTCAAGGAAAAAGATGATCGCAATGGATCGAAGAAGGGACACCATGCTCGACCTTCTCAATAAATTCAAGAAAACGATCAATGAATCACAAGGGATGTCAATGTCGTCCTTATCAGTTCAAGGAGGCGATGTTTCTTATTCGTTTGCTTTTCATTAGTTCATATGGATAGTGCAACTATGCTTCACATCCCCCGTTCTCATTTTATTAATCATTTAACGGTCACTTTCATCTATTTCCCAAGAGGGTTTATGTATTATAAGGATATATTCTAGTTCATTTCAACCCCAATACCCCATCATATGTCAAACGTGATCGTTTATGCACGTTTGACGTTTTATTTCCATGCCTAGGTGTTTATGCACACGATCACACAAACGGATACGTTGCCGTCCTATAAACAACCTGCCGATGTTTATCCCTCTTTCACGCTGCTGCTGACCTTCGTCTTACGGCGTCGTGGCGATGGTGATGATCGTGAGGGTGGATTGATGATCGTTGTTTGATGTTGTTGTTGTTGATGATGCTTGATGATGATGATGTTGATGATATTGGTGGCGGCGCTGGTGGCTGCAGGAGAGGTGGAGGCAGGAGTGATGGAGAGAAAGTGGGAGAGGTGGGTGTGGTAGTGTGCGGGAGTGGAGTGGGAGAAATGGAGGGAAAAGGAAAGTTAGGTGTGGTAGGTTGTTATCCCACGTTTCGTCCCACGAAACGTCTCGTTCAATCCATTATTTACCCAAATTCCGTAATATCAACCCACGAAAAATCTATTTGCATCGATAGATTTTCCCCGTGTATGAAAATATGACCTCCCGAGTCATAATTCATTATTTTTAGGATTAAATCGATAGTCCTTACGCGAAACGTTTATAACGTTATTCGTTCGTAACGTTTATTGGCGCGTTCAACAAATCATCCCAAATATTTCATCGTCATATTTGATTTAATTAATCAAATATTTTCTTGGATTTAAATATATAACCTTTAGGCATGATTTATTCTAAAAATCGTAACGTTATATATTCATCTCAAAACTCCCAAAATACTTGGGTATTACATCGATGTAGCATGCCAAGTCATAGCCTCGCTGGTTCCACTATTTCGGAACAATCATTGCAATCTGGGAGTTATAGGAAAGTACCGCAGCACACTCGCGCCCGAACGCTTCCTTGATCGCCCTTTCTTCTTGTAACGGTTATCATTGCATATGGAGCATCTTTCTAATCCCACAGATTCTTTCCAAAATAGCATACAACCGTTGGGGCAGCAATGGTTCTTATTCACCGGAAGATGCAACCCTTTCATCAGCGCCTTTATGTCATACATACCTTCCTTCATGATATTCCCTGGAGGGCACACATCCTTCAGCAATTTGCATATTCTATCCATCGCTCTATGAGGAAGGTTATATTCACATTTCAGAGTCAAAAGTTGTGAAGCAACGATCAACAAAGACAGTTTACACCCGTCATACAGAAGAGTCTGAGAGGTATTCAACATGCCAAAATAATGTTTGGATTCCGGAGACGGACCCTCATCGTATTCATGTTCGTTCACAGCCTCGGTCTCCTCATAGTACTCTGGTGGGAACGCACCAACCAACATATCGTCATAGTTGTGTTGTTGTTGAAACACATTGGAGGGTCCACCGACTTCTACCCGAGGATTCTGTCCCCACGGTTCACCTTGATAGATCCAAACGTAATAATCTTTGGTGAATCCCCTACTCAGTAGGTGATACTCCAAATCATGTACAGTTTCGAATCTGCGATTTTTACACTTCGTACATGGACACCTCAAGCGACCGTCAAAACGACCATCTTCGTGTTGAATCGCTGTTTTGACAAAATCTCTCAATTCGACAAACCGATCATTCAAGTATGGACCGTTTAGCCGTTCATACATCCAAGATCGATGTACCTCCATATCGATCAGATTCTATATTGAAATATATAATACAAGTTAAATCATTCGATAACAGATGGGAACGCCAAAGTTTACAAGGGCAAATTCTACCTAATTCAAACTCATGTCCAGAACATTCAATAACAGAATTCCTTATTGGTAAAGTCAGAGCCACAGTGCTCCTACATCAAGAAGAAGCTGTTCAGGCCCAAAATCAACTCCACTCTTAATCAAGGATCGAAAGACCCGAAGCACGCCATTGCAGAAATATTAAATCATGGATTTCAGAACTGTTTCCCATGAAAGAATATGGATACATATGAAACACACCAATATTCAATCCTTTCAAACAAGAAATTCACACTTGAATACCATTTCCCCATTTTAACTTCCTTTTGATCACTATATAAACCCAGGCAAAACAATTACACCACCCAAACATCAAGAACATACATACTCTAATGCTTCAGCAAACAATAGACGTTTCTAAGCTAGCGTACCGAATTCCGGTGAATAAAAACAGAATTCAGCACATGAGCAAGAGTCAAGACATGGATCATCTTCCTCTTGAATAGCAGATGTATCCTTCTATTGTCAAAACTCATACAAAAGGCACTTCATGACAGATTGAGATCAATCTAATATTGAAACCAGTAAAGAGTTGTCTTCTAGGATAATCAAATCAGTAAAATAAAGAAGAAATAATTGAGTAAAGGTGCTAGCTTATACCGCTTACTCCCACCCCTTTTTGTCGATTTTCTCGTTACTTTTAGAATCGTTTATGAGGTACTCTCAGAGAATTGAGTCAATATTGGTTTGGTTGCTCTTGCGTTCATATTTTGGAGCAAATCTTGAAGAGTTCTGGCAGCATGGCATGAGTTAGGATTATGATGCCTTGATTAGTCCCTTTTTTCGTGTTAAATAGGATTTTGACTATTTCAATTGAAATTGAACATGTAACTAAGACTTCCTTGGTAAAAGCGTTAGAACATTAGACAAAGTGGGTTTTGAAATAGGAGGAAAAAATAATGGAGGAAAAAAGAATTTAGTCACGGAATCTGTCTCTACTAGTTTTTTAAATTTAAAATTAATATTTTAACGGAATCTGTCTCTACTAATATTTGAAATAGCGGATTTCGTCGCTAACATCAATTCTAGAAACGGAATCCGTCTCTAATAATATTTTTTTAACAAAAAAAAAACCTTTTTTTGTCTTTATTTAAAAATAAAAAATGTTGTTTTGGGTTTAACTTCATCGTAATTTTAAATTAATCTCTTCAATTTATATTTTGATATTCACTTATAAATTTTTGCATAGTATCAATATTTAAACATAGGATTTAATATAATCAACTATAATTTGAGTAAAATATATGTTCTAAATCAAATTTTGTTTTATCTATATCAGTTTATGTATTTTGGTGTAAGCATGTTATATACATCATCCTATATGATAAGTATGTATATATAAATATTAAAAAACATATTTTAATGGAGGAAAAAATTCTTTAGCTACGGAATCCCACTCTACTAATTTTTTATATTGAGAATTAATATTTTAGCTACGGAATCCGACTCTACTAATTTTTTATATTGAGAATTAATATTTTAGCGACGGATTTCGTCGCTAACATCAATTCTAAAGACGGAATCCGTTGTATATGTTTTGATTTATTATAGTCCCAGCAGTTTCCCCACAAAACGGAATAAACGAATCTTACAGAATCCAAATCCCGAATACAGCGTACTTAGTTGTATGCAACCTATTTAATATACTTTCTTTTATTCGTAAGGGATTATACATTTTTAAACAAAACGTTTTATGGTCATATGCTTACGTTTAATATCTCGATTCTATTTGTAGGGATAATATATGTCACATATATACTTTTAGATTTAACATTTGACGCTCGGAATTATTCTGTTTCAGGCCAGATGCCCGTAGCGGGCGTGACTAATACATGTCGCGGGCGCGACCATGTACCAGTCGCGGGCGCGACCATGTACCAGTCGCGGGCGCGACCATGTACCAGTCGCGGGCGCGGATGTCCTAGTTTGCTTGAAAACGTATAATACTCGCATCAGACACTCACGAAACACTTCGATCCTGACACCAGCACTTGAACTCATCCTCTATGCATCATTTCACAGTACAAACATGAACCGAAAGCGTTCGAATGGGAAAAAGGAGATCATAAGCGCTTTGATCGGGATAGGTTACCTTAGTCGATCATGGATTTCGATGCACACGATCACGTGAATGAGCTCGTTGATGATCACTTGGCAAGTTGCGGTTGTTGTTGCTCTCGTTCTTGGCGTGGCTGGTGCTGTTCAAAGACGACGATGGCGGTGTTCGTGATGATGATGGTGTTTGTTTGATCGTGCGTGTTTGATGGTGATGAAGAACAGGGAAGAGGAGAGGTGCGCTTGGATGTGTTTGGTTTGTGAGGTTGAAGGGCGCAGGCGGAAATCATGGTGGGTGAGGCGTGCGCGCGGACGAAATCGGCGTCGAAGCCGTGTGCAGCAACATTTGCAGAGAAAGTGGGGTGGTGGATTAATATTTCAAATCCGCTCCCTCGTTTTTTTTATCAGTCTATTTTTATTCGTGTTTCGTTTTATTATTTATCAAAAATTATGTCTGTAATTAGACAAAATTATTTCTGACCTAATGATATTCGTTTGACTGAAAATCTCAAATGTTCACGGGACCGTATTTTATTAGCCCAATTACGAATATTATAACGTTACACATACGTTATATTTAATACATACGTTTATTAAACACGTATGCTACATCGTTGTAACGTTATGTTTAACGATGCGTATTCGTTATATTATTTGTACGTTCGTAACTTTACGTTAAAACGTTTCGTTCTTGTTATTTTTATTCGTATATTTAAATATATAACGTTACATTATAACGTTATATTCAATCGTTCGTTATCTAATTTATGAAAATATAAAAATATATTTATTTAAAATACCGAAAATTTTCGGGATATTACCGGAGGACTCGGCAATAAAAGCAGGTCTTGAATTTGGTAAATCCATAGGCATGGAGCGTATTATAATGGAGTCGGATTGCAATGAGTTAATTGAGATGTTACGTGCAGGTTCTGGGGATTTTTCGCTTCAGGGAAAGGTTATAAAGGAATGTATTGGTTTGATGAGATCATTTGCAAAAGTTCATTGTTCTTGGATCTTTAGGGCGGCTAATCATGTCGCTGAGGCTAGGTTATGGCAATGGGTCGGCCCTGCCATACATTATCGCCATGTGTAATTCGGAAATGGAAGGATATACTTGCCCACAAAAATAAAATAAAAACTGAGCATTGTCAACATTAAAATTCAAAAATTGAAAAAGATTTTCTTATCTGTCTCAAAATGAGGATTCAAATTCATTACAAAAACATAAAGATGATTAAATATTATTTTTTATAAGAGTCTTGTAAAGTTGTGAACTATAACCATTGATAAGAATAAAAACAAAAACAAACATCTCGAAATACGGATTATTGTATCTTTTTCAGAAAAAAAGTATAATTTTATTAAAGTCTTTAAAATTTAGAAAGAAGAAAATTGTCGCAACAACATGTCAACGTCATAATTAGGACGAAGTATTAAAATTAAGTGGGAGGGAAGGGAGTAGTATTTCTATCTCATAGCACTGCCTGGGCCGCAGATCTCCGCAGCCTATGTGGGCCGAAAAAGTCCAACGTGCTTCCCCCAATGGGACGGAGCCAGCCTCCAAGTCCTCACCCCAAACTCCGCCAAAACCAGATCACAAAAAATTCAACGGCCACGATTATCCCACCAAACCCCAACAATCTCATTGGCCATTCAACCAGCTGTCAAGCCCTCATTGGCTCCAATCAGCTCCCATGACGCTCCTCCCAGAACTTCTCTCATACAAAAGCAAAACCATTTAATTGGCGCATTAAGCAATCCCGTCTCCTCATTGGTCCACGTCATCACTCATGACACGTTGATCTCCCCCCTCTTCTGTTTTTGTTTGCTCAGTTTCGGGTTTATAAACGCAAAGGAAACAGAGAAAACAGGAAACAGCGAAATCGAAAGCGAAGGAAGCGAAACGAGTAAGAGAGGGGATTTGTGAAGAGGAGCGAAGATGGCCGGAGCGTGGCGTTCACGCGGTTCGATGATCGTTTTGGGGATTATTCTCACTGGTAAGTGTTTTAATATGTTTCAATCGATGTGATTTGATTCGATCGAGTCGAGTTGATCGATTGTGGGAAGTGTTGATTGGAATGGTTTTAGACCTTTGTGTTGTGTTGATTCTGATTTGTGTTTTCGTTGTTTCTGTTGATGATGATGTTGCGAGTGTACAACAGATCTGAATCTGGTAATTATATGTCGACGGCGGTGATAGTGGTTGTTAGATTTAGTTGCGTAATTTGTATTTGAATCTGATGTTTTGTTAGGGAAATGATTTGATATTTGTTCAATACATTATCGAGCGAATTGGATCACTCCGCTTTTAAATAAGTAAAACAGTTGTCGTTACTCAGATTTATACTGAGATCTAAAAAGAAAGATTAAAATTTGGAATTGCTGAAGATTTTGTATGATTGATGAATTGTTGACTAACAGCATGAGCTCAAAGCTTCGGTGCAATCTAAAGATAATTGCAAATTAGTTGCGTAACTAATCAAATTCATTAATTTAATAGGGCTTAGAGGATACATGTCATGATGCAGATGTGATAAGAATAAAACAAAATCAAAATATTAAATTCATTCATCCTTGTATTAAATACATTCATTAAATTTTAACTAACACACATATCATGAAACATTGCTGATTTCAGTTTAACTAACACATATAAATTTCAGTTTAATATTCTTGTTTGTAAATGGAAAACACTGCTGATTTCATTTTTGAAAGTTATCTCGTACAGATCTCGATGAGGGTAATTTTGAAAGTTAACTCGTACAGATCTCGATGATCTATGTCCAGGAGTAAATGAATAGGCGTTTGCTAGAATATCTTTGATGATATATTTCCCTTTTAGGAATGATCAAGGAGCCTTTTCGATTGCTGAGGATATACAAGATGAAGCTAGTTACCTAGACCCCTAGCCCCATTCCTTCAACAAATTCATCTGATTATTCTTATCTACTACAATAGTTTTTGATGAAGTGGAGATATGTGGAAATGAAATTTGGAGTTTTGGTTAACCTATGGTTCAACAGGTTCTGGGATGACAACATCATAATTTCCTTCAACCGTAAAGTTCAGTTGTATGTTTGGATCCAGGATATTGTCTTTTCTTCTTCAGCGATGTGTATGTTACGCTGGCTTGAATCATAATGGGCTCACTGTTACAATGCAGGGACCTTGTTTGCACTGAGCATAGCAAAAGATGAAGCTCCCAAGCTTGGGACAGTCATTGGAATTGATCTTGGAACAACTTATTCGTGTGTTGGAGTTTACAA
>JAOVYX010015570.1:0-27360 GCA_035668315.1 Drosera spatulata | reverse complement strand
CTCCTTAACTTTCTCTGTCCTAATGCGACGAAAATAACATCGGTTCATCATCACATCTACATTCCCACTTGTTTCATCCTTAGTGTTTGTTAAAAACACTTCATCGTTAGTTTTTTTTTTTTTTGCGACGAGGGTGTCCGGGTCAGTTCACGCACATCTCGAGTAATCCCCCGGATACTGACAAGACGCCCCCACCAACATTGGGTAAAGTTTTGACCGAAGTTAACGGACGTGGCTAACCTGGATTTAAGGCTAATGAGATTCGAACTCAAGATCTTCAAGAAAAAGGTTGAGTCGAACACCACTAGATCAACCCAGGTTGGTTCTTCATCGTTGATTTTTATTTCTATTTATAGTAGTAATTCAAATATTTGATCGAAAAAGAAAATCTATTGCTAACAATATACCACTTAACTTGTGTGTTATTAACACACATCCAACGGTGAAGATTTTTTAAAATGCATTGTTATTTTTGAATTTTCATAATCATTTAATCTTTATCATTCATTCATCCATAACAACATATAATGCTAGCATTATACTCTTAAGCCCATATTTGATATTTGTTTCAATATAGCAAGGGAGTCGTTATTTTCAGGACTGTTTTTTATCTCGCCAAGACACCACTATTTTAACTCATTTTTTTATTCAAAAGATGGGAGATAGAGAATGACATTTTAGTCCAAACGAAAAAGGAAAAAGAATATTATTGCCTTAGATGGGTGAAAACGAGTCTAGGAAGTAGCAGTCTCCTATAGCATACATGAATTCAAAAAAAAAAGAAAAAAAAAAAAAAAGAAAGAAAGAAAAGAAAGATAGGAAGATCTAGGATTTTACATATAACCACTTCAAATCTTAAGAATTTATATAAAAAAAATCATCTCAAATCTTTATATTTATAAAAACACTACACAAATCATATGAAATTTTCAAAACACTACTCAAATCATATGATATTTTCAAAATAACAATTATTGTTAGTAAAACTGTTATCTTAAACTATTTTTTTAAAAATTTTTCTCTTGTCTAATCTATTTAGCAACATACATTTTGCATCCCTTTACAGTAAAACATATTATTTTCACATTATTTCTTTATTTTCGTCAATTTTTTAGTTTCTCAAATATTAATTATATTATTAAGTTTTTTTTAATTTGATCACTCACATCATAATGATCGTTATTTGGGTTTAAGAATGAAGATATTAAACAAAGAAAAAAGAAAAAATATCAAAAATTATTAATATCAATGTATTCACTAAAGGCAACAGGTATTATGTAAATTTTATATGATTTAGGTAGTGTTTTTATAAATGTGAAGATTTGATGTGGTTTTTTGTAAATTTCTACGATTTAGGATAGTTATATGTAAAAATCTCAAAGATCTAATCTATGACTACAAAAAAAATCAAACTAAACAAAGTGATTTACCAGATAACGACAAGCAGATAAGAAGAAATTAGGGTAGGGTTTGAACATTAAAAAAAGAGAGGGTAGGGTTTAAACTTTAAACACGAGGCATGCGAATATGTGATGTGAGAATATGAAATTCATTAGAAGCAATATTGCTCATTGTGTTTGGACTTTAGATGACAACTAAGTCCAGCGTATTAGAGCAAGATAGAAAAAATGGAGAGAAACCTCAAGTGTGTTATGTGATAGGAGGATTTCTTTGAAGTTGGAAGGCAAATATTACCGCATGGTTATAATACCAGCTTTATTGTATAGAGTCGAGTGTTGTCCCATTCAAAAAACTTAAGTAAACAAAATGCATGTGATAGAAATGAAAATGTTACGATGAATGCGTGAAGTCTCTCTCAGGGACAGAATCTCAAACGGGAAGATTCGAGGGAGGTTTAGAGTCTCGACGATTAAGGATAACATACGGGAGGCTTAGCTAAAATGATGAATTTGGTCATGTTATGCATAGAGACCTAGGAGCTGCGATTAGACATTTTGTGACTTCATCGAGTTGGCGGGAAGTAGACATAAGACCGAAGAAACATTTGGACGAAGTTATCAAACAAGATCAGAAACTACTCGAATTAACAAGTGACACTGTCCTTATTAGAAATGTTGTGACACAATAGGATTAAAATCATTGGGTAGTAATAGTTGCTAACTTATGATCACCCCCTAAATTATACCGTAATTGTATTTCACTACCTAAACTATAAAAATAGTTGCATAATCCCCTCAATTTTATTAACCTAATTGTAAACGCAATTAAAATGATTTTCATATTATTATTATTTGGACATATAATGACTTTTTTATCCCTCAATTCCATGCCAAATTCTCTTCCCCTCATCATGTCCTACCTTCGCCACTTCCGGAGAGGGATAATCAATTGTACAAATTGAATAACAAGGGGCTGTTCTAACATCCTAACCATCTGAAAAAAAAAAAAAAAAAAAAGAGAAAAAAATCTACAAAGGGATTTATGGCATTTCTCACCGTCGGATCCTGTGTTATCCCAATCGGCAGTCCAAATCCACCCCTTCCATCGCTCCCCCTTCTCCTCCTCCTCCTCCACCAACTTCCTCTCTTTTCATCTTCACTCCTCTTCCTTTCTCGTCCTCATCGTCCTCTGTTGTCTCCACCACACTCCTCCCCCAAACCTCTGTCGGCTCCTCCATCTCCTCTCTAACTCCCACCAGCTCTTTCTCGTCCCCCTCCTTAGCGTCATTGTCACTGACGATCATCGTCACATCTTGTTAGTCTACGAATTCGTCGACGACGCATCACTAACTGACAGTTTGTATAATGCGAAGAACCCTGTTTTTATCGTGTTGGAGAGTTGGATCTCTAGGGTGAAGATTGTGGGTGGCGTGATGTACGGATAGATTACGCACATAATTATAGCGGGGTGGGGTAAGGGTTTGTTCATAATCGGATCAAGAGTTGTTCGATTGTTGTGACAAAACCTGATTTGTGGATGAAACTATGTCATTTTGGGACCCAAACTTTCAAGATAATCAAAATCGAATTTGGGTGAGAAAAATGGGAAAAGAATGGAAATTGATTACCCGAGGCTTGCTTAGTTGCATGTTTAGTCGTTTTCAAGATGGGCGTTGTGGCTGGATTGATCTCACGTTCACATGTTGATAGGCATTTTGCGTCAAGGACGTCGACGCTATTGATGGAGAGGGGAAGAGAGGGAGGTGAAGTATATGACTTGGGATGAAAGTTGGAGCGGTAAAAGGGACATCATATGTAAAAGAAAAATGTGATAGTCATTTTTAGTTGGGTTTGCACTTAGATTAATAAAATTGAGGAGGACTTGTGACGATGTTCATAATTGAGGTAGTTAAATGAAAATACGGTATAGTTCTAGGAGGTAAAAATGCACATATCTTATGATCAGGGTAATTAATTTTTTAGAGTGAGGTAATTTTATTTTTAGTGTGATGTTTCTTTTTTGGGTTATTCTTTTTCTATTTTGGTTATGCATTAGTGTTGTTATGAGTGAATATTATTTTGACTATCAATATGATTATTTATGGTCTTTGCAATATGTGTTGTTTGCGAGGGTTTTGGAACAAAGTTTTTCGGTTGTTGGCAACATTGCGTATGTTATGGAAAATAGGGGGATTTTAGGGGATAATCATGGAATGGAATATTTTAGGAAAAATTCTCAAAAACAATAAAAAATGAAAAAAATCCCAAACTCATGCAATCCGATTTTTTTTCCCCAAAAATTACACTTTGGTTTTTTTCACAACTTTTCGTCGTCGTCCTCCTCCTCCTCCTCTTCTCCCTCCACCATCAGCAACATCACTTCTCTGCCGTCGACCACCACCCTTCGTCGAAAACTCAATCGTCGTCGTATCTGTAATTTGCATGCGTCCTTTTTCAATTCAACGATTTTCAAAACCCTATAAACACACCAAACCAGAAAATCGAAGGAATTGAATCGTGAAACCGGATTGAAATTGAGTTCAAAAACTTGATTGTCCACTTACCAGATGAAGAAGAAGAAGAGGACGATGTCACACTGTTTGTAATAGTAAAGCATTAAGCCTGAATAATCAAAAAGTGCGCCCCAAAACGTATCAATTGAAGAGAACCGAACTCGATGACATTTTCATTAGCATAATCATCTTCATACTCCCCATTCAATTCAGAAACCCTAAAAGAGAAACATCAAAAGCACACTGTTTGAAATAACAAAGACGCACTGTTTATAATATTAAAGACGTGCTGTTTGAAATAGTGTGCCTGAATAATGAAACAGTGTGTCCCAAAATACATCAATTGAAAAGAATCGAATTCGATGGCATCTTCATCAGCATAATCATCTTCATCTTCGTCATTCAACTCAAAATTCCTAAAGGAGAAATAGCAAAGGCACAATGCTGAGAATAACAAAGGCGCATTGTTTGTAATTGTAAAGACACACTGTTTGAAATAGTACATCTAAACAATCAAACAGTGTGTTTTTATTATTTTTCAAAAAACAAACACAGAGTACAGATCGAACAATGAATTTAGAACATCATTATCACAACCACCTCCTCCAACACATCACCACCCTCATCTTCATAATGCAATTTCGAGTAACTGAACCCAAAACCACCGACACCCACGAAAATGGAAATCGTCCTTCAATCCAAAACCAAATCAAAATCTAACTCAAATCGTCCTTCAATCGAAAGCGTCACTCAAATTCATTCACTCATCATTCCTGAACGACGAACTGTTTCAACAGCAAAATCAAATGAAAAAATATGAAATTGATCAATTAGGGTTTCTTCATTTGAACTCTGTAAAGAAAATTGCAATCATTTGATAAGAAGATGACTGCATGCATAAATTCAAATGAATTGATTCAAACGTTCATTGACAAACTAAAACAAACATGCTTCGTTTTGTTTACATGATCAAAATATTCAGGTGCACCGTTTATATAACATAGACATATTGTTTCATTCAAATATGGCGTTAGTGTTATTCAAGCAGTGCGTCTGTTGTTGTTTTTTAAAAAACACACAAGATTAAACGAATACATAAACACAAATTGATAACATGATATCAATAGAATTGAAAAAAAACCCTTATTTTGTAAACAACATGTTTTTTTCTTTCAAAAAAAAAAAAAAAAAAAACAAGAGCCAAAAAGTGCAAAATTATTCATGTAACGTCCCAATTTTCAAGTCATTTTCTGAAAATCCTAGTAGAATTACTGACGTTAGGGTCCCACAAACCTAAGTTAGGCAATTCAACTTAACTTAGCACAGAATGAAATTTAAATAAATATATACTTTAGGCATAAGGAATCTAAGTCCACAAGTGCACTTATTTGTTACATATTTAACAGTAAAAACTGAGCAATTAAGTCCCAAATATCAATATTACATTATAAATCAGATCTTAATCAATATTCCTCCTCATTTCTTGCACCTGACAAGTAAGAAAAATAGAGAAACAAGAGAAAAGTAACGCCATGAGCTATACGAGCTCAGTAACGTGCCGGCCCCCTCTTCATGGGAAACACAAAAAGGAAAGAAAGAAAAAACAATCTGTCCTGAACCACAATAAAATCAGTCATACGATTTACATACATGACAGATCACAGATACCCTCTTGTTATCACTGTGATCTTGACTAAACATGTAAATCCATAGCTTCTTTTAGAACTTTAAAGTCTCGGGTCACTCGAAACAGGGGATCAACCTGTAACGACGCACAAGTGTTTCCTGCAACGAGATACCCCACAACCTGACAACCTCACAGGTTTGTCTACGCGTATAAGATGATTAGTCATACTACTCATCGCTGTACAGTTTAACATGTGCATGTTCATTCCTCAGTAGTATTAACAAACTCGGTGTATAACTTCACCTTTCATGAATTCATTCCTATTTTGCATGTTCATTTTTAACATGATATCATTTATAGGATTAACCTCATTTATAGGATTTAACATGATATCCATAGCCTTTTACCCGTTATCGTATGCCACCACTCATTAATTTAGCAACTGTGTAATACCCGAAAAATTTATAACATACGAACAATACGTATGTAAATAAAGCGCGAATAAAAGACGTTAAATGTAACGTTGCGAATTAAAAATAGTTGCGCTTAAAGGTTACAGATTGAACCCAAGAAAATATTTGATTATTAAATCAAATATGACGATGGAATATTAAGGATAATTAAATGATTGTTGCGACAATAAAATATTACAAATAAATAACATTATAACGTTACAAACATTGCGTATCAGGACGAATGATTTTAATCCCATAAATAATGAATATTATATGGAATATGATATTATTAATTATGGGATAAATGTATCGAAATAAATAAATTATTAATGAACTAATATTACAATATTTTGATAAATAATAGATTGAATGAGACATTAAGAAAGAACGAAATAACTCACATACTCTCCTTTATCTCCTCTTCTTTTTCCTTTCACTCCCGCATCCACCACTCACCACCTAACCACACCATGCGCCACCACCTTCACACCACCGTCGCCACCAAGCTGTCGCCTCCACCATCGTCGTCGACTCCAGCCGCCTGTCGTCGCTGAGCAAGCAGCTCCGCCCATCGCTCCAGCCGCGCGCCACCATCACCAAGCCCAGCCGCGCCGCCACCCCACCACCCTTGCGCCGCGACTCCCCGACGCCGCCAGAGCAGCCGTCGATCATCCCCAAGCCACAACGAGCCCAGATCTGGCCATTCCCGGCCCCAAGCGCGCCCTCGGAGCCCGGATCGAGCCATCCTCGACCACCACGAGCCCGAGCCATCGAGCTCCTCCCCGCGCGCTACCACCAAGATCTGGCCGTCAGAGCTCACGTCGGCCAACCGCCATCAACGGGAGGAGACGACGACGGCAACCCAACGACAGGACTATTGGTGATCAGGCTCGGTACGGCCCGATTTGCAGCCCAGTGAGCAGCGGCCCGACGTTGGCCCAATGCAAGGCCCGATTACGTGACAAGCCTCGAACGAGCAACCGGCTACGAATGTGACCCCCACAGCGGTCGGACAGGCCCGGTGGTACCTGACAGGCCCGATGCGGCCCGACACTTTGTTTGGTCGCTCTCGCCGTTCGTTCCGTATTTTGTTACGAATAAATCATCGGGAAGATAACATCGCCCCTCTCGATTCGTCTGATCCTTAATATTTCATCAATGTGATGTGTTGTGATGAATGCGATGAGAAGTGTACCGCCAGGAGAGCGATGACATGCTTGATTGATATGTTATGATAAATGTGATGAGAAGTGTACTGTGAGGAGGGCAAAGATATGCTTGGTTGATATGTTAAGGCGATAACGAAACCCTAGTTTCTATAAAATATGCGTGGATGCAAGCATGGATACATGCATACATAAATTTATGCTAACTATGATCCTAAAACATCATGGACGTATTTTGTTAGACATACGTGTGCTTGGACTGGCGAAACGACGTTTACTCGATCACAGGAGTTATGTACTAAAAAGGGGTACTAATTACACCATAAAGGGGATCGGATTATAATAACAAGTCTTGACACTAGGATCGAGATCAGGGATGATTGTTTTACATGATGATATGTGCTGTGGGGTATTTCGGATGAAAATGAACTAAAATACACTCTATTATAATACATATATCCTCTCATAAAATAAATAAAAGCGACTTCTAAACGATTAATAAAAAGAAAACGGAGGATGTAGAGCATAGTTTCACTAACTATGTGAACTAATGAAAAAGCGAATGAATAAGAAATATCGCATCCCTGAACTGATGAGGTCGACATTGACGTCACTTTTGGATCCGTTGGATCATTGGTCGTTTTTCCTGAAACTATTGAGAAGGTTGAACAATGGTGTCCCTTCTTTGATCCATTGCGATCATTTGTTACTTTCTTGAATAGTTTTGGTGGCTTGGGTTTGAATCATTGCACTCCAGTACTGTTTTTTGAGTCATCGTTACGGGTGAAAACTAGCTAAGGAACGATGGGCATCCCCCATCCTCTTTTCATGCATGCAGCGACTTCTACGTCGTTGTGGCGGGGCCACGTTTTACTCTCTGCAGGGAGACCCAAATTACCTCAACGCTGACATACGGTGCCTCAATGAATGCGTACAAGAGGTGCAAGGTGACGTATGGAGTAGGCAGGTGCGAAAATACAATCTATTGGGTAGCCCGGCTGACGATTGACATTTTATCTTTATATTCCGAGTCGGTCATATCCTTGGAGTTGTCGCTTTTGAGTCAAGTCTTGAACCATAAATAAATACAAAAGTAAGGAATGACTTTTAAAAGCGATACGAAGCCATATAAAGCAATGAGAAGCGATGCTGGTTGATATGACGTCCATATTTTCCTATATTATATAAAAATATTTTAGGGACTTTCGACGGTCGGCATAACCGTTAGCGGAAGTTCCCTGTAATTGGGATTCATACACCTGAGGTTGCTGAGCTTTATTTGCTACGGTTATGTTTTTCAATTGCAGAAATGCCCTCAATAGCACCTGAGGGCTCTTAGTGTGAGATTGCATGCATATAGATGATCTCACATGCTCCGGATATTATAATAGATCAGAGGATCTATTTTGTTTAATAGAATATTCGACTTGCAATGCCTCTGCACAAATGTTATAACTAAACAGGTATTCGAGATTATAAGTTATGAATGTGGCTACTGTTTCTAGTTTTCTTGACTTCTATACCCCTAAACTCATTTGGTTTATTTGGCCTTGTCACGGACTGGGTCCGTGACGGCATAACGCTCACGTGTCTTGCAGTACGGAAAGTCGGGGCGTTACAAACTGACACCTATCATCAACCCATATCATAGATATCATCGGGTAACAATGCATAATCATCACACAGCAGAGCGCACAGAGTAAAACAACTCACCACGCGATAGTATACAACTAGTATATTAACATGTAATGCCATCAAAATCAGGAATTTAAACGTTATCTCGTTATGTGAGTCTCAGGTTGTTTACGTTAAGTCAAGGGAAAAAGAGTTTACGTCTTAATTCCTACACAGTACAAATACGATACATTCGTTACTATGTATTTTTTTTTACGTATATTCCGCGATTTCCACGTTTTTATGTACTTTGTACGAATACGTAAGTTATTACGTATTTTTATTCAAACTTAATATTTTTTTCATATTTATGTACGTTATACGTTCTCAAATACGTACATTACGATATTATGTACGCTTTCATACACTTTACTATTATTTTGTAATTCACGTATGTTTTGCAAATACACAAACTATTACGTATTCTATTCAAAGTAAACGTTTTTGGCTCTGCGTATAATTAACCATATATTTTATCATATTTTTTTATCCAAATACTGTATGTTAATAGTCACAGGGGGTATACGGGTTGATACAATGCATAAATACGTCAAAAAACACGTTTTTGGGCTGGCAGTGAAAATGCTCCGAAGCTTCGATGGTTTTTCTAGATTTTCTAGCCTGACTTTGAATGCGCATAACTTCTTCGTTTCCTAACCAAATTGAGTGATTCTTGATTCATTGGAAACGTCAGAAACTTCTATACAACTTTGTTTCAAGACTTTTTTGTTGAATCAGGCTCTATTTGGGGTTAAAATGCATTCTAATCTTGGTTATCAAAGCTGTCCAGAAACTGGTATGGGCTGGTTTGTTATTTTTCACGTTTTATCCAACCAATTCAATCCCAAATGATCTAAAACTTCATAAACATAACATTTACTTAGTTATTGTCATGTTTGTTCAGTTTTGGGCTTGTTTGATACGTAAAACCTTAGGTTTCGGGGTCTCACGAGCATAACTCATCTTTTGACTCATAAACGCATTTTAATCATCCGTGGCTTGTTTTTCTTGCCGTTTCTTTCGTTATTTAGCTACGAATGGACTGTATGACACTAAGCTATGAGAGTCAAAGCGCTCACCCTATTGTTAAAACGGTTTTTAACCCGGTTTGACTTGGTATGGTAAGCTCGGTTTCACTCCTTCTTTGAACGGAACGTACTTGTGCCGCTGCCTTCCTTCTTCCTCTCGTATTTTTCTTGTTTTCCAAGCTGATTTTCCCCTTCCTACCAAGCAGCTCCGCAGCCCCGGTTGTTGGTTTGTAAAGTGACATGGCAAGGGAAGGAAAAAGAAAAAGAAAAACAGAAGAAGGAGAGGGATTGCTTCCTATGAAAGTTTGTGTGGGTGTGTGAGCAAAGTGAAACAAAGGATGATTGATCTGTGAGGGGTTGACAGATTGAAAGTGGAATTTTGTACCAGTGGAGTTCCTCGGTGGAGTTGGGTGCGGTTGGTGTGCTGCGTTGCGTGATGGCTGGTGATCAGCTGAGTGCATAATAGAGAAAAGAAAATGGTAGGTGTGGAGGGAGAAGGTAAGGTAGTGGAATTAATTTAAAATAAAACATCCCCGATTTGTATAATCGCTGGATTAATTAGCCCCGTACCTACCATATCCACAAATCCAAATTTACCGTCTCGCTCGAAAAATTACGTTGTTATTTAACGTATAATTTTTCATATTTTTCCGTGACAAAAATATTATCCAAACTTCGTCACGAGTTTTAAAGTTATGAGCGTACGTTACGTCTTAAAACTTTTGCACGAGATTCGTTTCTCACTTTTAATTTATTATAATTGAAAAAACGCATATTTTGTTACGTTTATTAATTTACGAACTATTATTTGATCATAATTTTCTGGGGCTTTATAATTCAAGCGTCATGTTTTGTTGAATTGGTGTACTATTTGAGATTGTGAAGCACTGTCAGTATTCAAACGCACTGTTTTATTGAATTAATGCACTGTTTCAAAACAGTGCGTCAGTTACAATCCAACAAATAAAAAAAGTAAAATAAAAAACAACAAAAATCACACAAAAACAAAAATTTATAACATGATATCCATAAATTGAAAACATTATCCCATGATATCCAACATGATTTTTTTTAAAAAAATAAAAACAAAAACAAACATTGACGCAATGTTTCAAACAAGACGTTAAAAAAAAAAAAACAAAACAATGCGTCAGTTCAAATGCAACAAATCCAAAAACCACAAAAAAACCAATTAAAATAAAAATTTATAACATGATATCCATAAAATTAAAAACATTATTACTTAGCACCCAACATGATTTTTTTTAGTTTTAAAAAATAAACCAAGCACTAAACACTGACGCACTGTTTCAAAATAAATCAGTGTATCAGTTCAAATCCAACGAATCTAGATCCCAAAAAAGAACAGTAAAAGTAGAAATCCAATCCAACTCATTCCTAAAACCAAATTACTCTAACCCAAATAAGTAGATTAAAGTGTTCAATCATTGAAAACGATCAAGGAACAATGATTTTGTAGTTAGGATTTTCAAAACAATCGAAATTGAATTTTAGATAAAATTAAAAGATTTAAGATATTTTGTGGATGGAAATTGACTGATTTGTAAACGTAAAATCAAATGGGAGTGATTAGAAACAAATTTGATGATTTTTTGTTGAGATTTGATGAATTTAAGAATTTTAGTTACGCGGAGGGGATGTTTGTTTTTAAAAAAAATAAAAATTATATCAAATGAGAATTATTTCTTCGGGTTGTATGTTTTGGATAATATTTTGAAAAAAGTGTATCCTAAGGGAATTTTCTATAATTTTTATTGAGTGATCATTTAATAAAATACTCCTTCCGTTCCATTCAAATTGCAACACTACCTTATGTTAGTAATAAAGTTATTAATGCTACGAATCGTAATATTAATGATAGTTTAAGTTATGTATTACAACTCAGAATTAATAACATAATTTTTTTCGTCGTTAAGACGAGTAATGAAATTACTCAAAGTTCGTGTTGAATAGTGCATTGATGATATAACGTTAAAATTTGAATGGGACGGAGGGAGTAAAATTTTATTGAATGTAGTTCAATATAGTAATGTTTCTGTGCTTCTATGTGGTATATATACTAGGTAAAAAAGTGACTTTCTCTGTCCCATAATAAATACTATTTTTATATTTTCTTTTTCAGAAAATTACATAAACATACAGTTTTGATAAATTAATTTCAAAAATATCAATGTAGGATTTTAATTCCTAAAACATACAATTTCAACGTTTCTCTCTCCTCCTTCCACAATCTCCATTTCCTCCATCAAATCCACCTTCGTCTCTGCCCACCACCACCGCGACATCATCTTCACCTTCGCAATCTCCCCTCGGTCTTCTTGCACGATCCCTCCATCTCCGCTGCAGACAACGGACCCAAATCAAAGCAACTGGTGTCTTTGGAGAAAGTCAATTCAACAATAACTCTGATAACATTACTTGATGATTACGAAGGTCGGCTGATGATTTTAGAATTGTTAATTCAAATGATTTTTTATAAGACAATACTTTTGATATTTTTGGTGTTTCGTCGTTGAAGAAATTGTATTTGAGAATTTTTGATACTTTTGAAGATGATGTTGATGCGCTTTGTAATATTTGTTGTTTTCTTATAATCGATCAATTCATGAAAATGGTTTATGGGGACTGAGCTTGTGGATTTATATGCGAAATGTGGACGGTGGGGGATGCAAGGAAGGTGTTCGATGAAATATCGAAAAGGAATAATATTGATCAAATGTTAAACGATTTTATTGTAAATGTTTTGTGTTTTTTGGCATTATTTTCTTCATCATTTGAATATTTTTTTATACTGTAACATGTGTGAATAAAAATATTTTTTCCCTTCATACGGTCTATTTTTTTCTTCAGGCATTCTATTTTTTGTTCATGCGTTTTGTTTTTTTTTCTTCAGACGCTCTATTTTTTTCTTCAGGCGCTCTGTGTTTTTTCTTTCAGGCACTCTGTATTTTTTTCTTTAAGGTGCTCTTTTTTTTTTTCAGACGTTCTATTTTCTTTTGAACTGACGTTCTATTTTGGGATTCCGACGAAGTGGTTGGATTTTGAAAATATGGTCAGATTTTGGCAACGTCTTCGACGAGATGGCCGGATTCTGATAACGTCTCCGACGAGGTCTCCAACAAGATGATCAGATTTCGACGATGATGATCAGATTTCGACCAAGATTTCGACAACGGTGGTCGGATTTCGATCAAAAATCTAACGGCGGTTGGGTAATGGTAGGGGTTGAGATAGAGATGAAAATAAGGTTAGAGATTTAAATGAGATTTATGAATTGTATGATTTTGAAATTTAGATTCCTTAGGTATGTTTTGGTATTTTTTTCAAGTTTTTATAATTTTGAATAAAAAATCCTTTTCTTTTTTAAATATCTCAAACTAATTATAATATTATCTTATTTGAAAAAAATTTATCTCAAAAAATACAAAATCCATGAAACTCACCTTCACTGTCTCCTCTCATTATTGTCGTTCCTATTACGACCGAGTGCATTGGGGAGATCGCAATGTATTACGCGGTTCCGTCAGTTGTTATTCCATTTTTGGATCATAACATATGTGATATGTTTTCTCGCGATCGGGTGGTTGAAGGCATTCGTGGCTGAAGCCGTGAAGTCGACGACGCGTAGTATTGTTGGAACGGTGACTGTTTCGTTCAGTGTTTGGTTGGAGTGTGGCATTGGGAAGGGAGGCCATCAATCTGTTGAGCGACACTTTCAGCAAGTTATTGGTCTGAAAAGACGTGCTTTCTCATTCGACGAATAGTTCCACGAACCATTCGACGAACGTTTCGAGGCGTGGTTCCACTTCAGATCCCAATCCTGAGCAGAAAACTACGAATAGTTCGACGAGTAGGGGTGGGCAGTGAGCCGGGTGGACCGCGGGACCGGACCGAACCGGACTGGATGGGTCGAGGACCGGACCGAACTGTTGATGACGTGGTCGTAAAGGTTAGGTCCGAGCTAGACATCTGAGAAACCTTGGACCGGACTATGCTTTTGAATATGCTGATCGATGATTAAATTGCACTCATACAGTGTTTGTCCTTCCCCTATGTAATTGGGTGAACCTTCTCTTCTTATAGTTGGAGCTCTTCAACGGTTGTGGAGGGATGGTGGGATTAAAAGGTGCTTGTCCAAATTGCGGAGAGCAGGTGAGGCATCGGCAGCTTTGTCATCCAATTCAGTTCCGTCCATTTCAGGGCTGCCGACTTCTTATACTCTTGTTTATATAGTTTTATGTATACGTCCTGCCACACGTGAATCACTTGTGCTCGCATGGTATGCAGGTGTTTGCATTCGTGAGGACAGATCAACACAGTAACTCGTCTCATGGAGCAAGCTGTCATGCTTGTTGCTCCATGTTAGAGGATCGTGCCATTGTTGAGGTAGATCAAATATCCATCTTGCTGTAACTGCATGAATCCTTATGTAGCATTATGATTGCTGGAAATGATTAACACAAAAAGTTGCATATACTCAATGCAATTCAGACTGAAATCTTCTGTGTAAAGATGGGCATTAGACTCGATTATTTCCTGTCAAGGCAAAAACTCGCCACAGTCTAGTCTGCATCAATTATCCTTTCCAGCTTTGCTTTCCTTTACTCTTTAAATTATATGTTAAAGTATGAAATAACATTTGTCACGCTATCAGTACGTGAAAGTGTTTGTCTCAAATTGATGTTGTTTGGTGCAGCAGTCGATTTCAAGACTAGGTAGACGGTGGGTCTATGGGCGTGTACACCTGGTCTCTCGGAGAGGAAGAGATCGACGCTCCTTGATGGACCTTTAGACAGGATAACACTTGCAATTGTACTCCCGTTTGTTTTGGTATATCATCACTCAACACTCGTATCTGTATCTTTGTGCCGCCTAGAACGAGCTTGTGATTGCCATCGATTATCGCTGTATCTTTGATCTCTGTGTCAAGCCATTCAAAACCAAGCGTGAGTTCTTTCGAACTCGTCATCAACGGTCGTGATTTTCTCAGCATTGTTAATCTAGCCACATCCTTTTTTATAGCACTATATTCATTCACTTATTATTTCGATTCCACTTGAGTTTTGATATCTTGATTGGCTTGAGCCTTGAAGGGTGGAAAATGGTAGAAGTTCATATGCCCGCCCCCTTTCTAGCTGGTTTTGGGTCTCTGGTTTGCTCCTTTTATCCACATCTCTAAACTTGCAACATGAAAAAGAACAAGGGTGGATTTTTTGGATATATGAAGATTTGCGGTATGTTTTTGGAATTATGGATAGTTTTGAGGAGGTGATATGTGTTTAATCCTATTTTTAAAAAAATATCACGGATTCCTTGTAACTCTATCATACACTTGTAACATTTTCTGCTTTCATAATGTTTTCCAAGCACAAAATACGACACTATAATGGTGTTGTTAGTGTAACTTGCACTAAATTTTCCTTTAAATGATGCAATGACTATCTACTTATAATGAAAGTAAGACCATTTTGAAAAAAACACGAAATAATTCAAAATACATATAAATACGATCACCTTTATTATTTTGTGGGACGAAAGAGATTAATATTGCATTGTCATTAATCCGTCATCATTTGAAAATTTGGTTTTGTTATCAAATGTGTAAAGTTTTAACTCATTTATACGTGTCTAATTAAACCCCTCTCTCCACTGCGTCACTATATATATAAGCATACACCCTCTCAAATTTCTTTTCCCTCCACACATCAATCGATCTCTCACATTCTTCCGTTCTCCTTTTGTTTCCCGAAACCCTCAAGATTGATCAACAATCAAGAACCCAAGATTGATCACTAATCAAGAACCCAATTATGCCGAGGCCAAGCCGCGACGAGCTTCACAAGTTCAAGAGGGCGGTGATCCGGTCTTTGAAGGGTCAAGATCACTGGAAGCAGAGAGCCGATTCACTGCGGGATGATGCCTGGGATTTGATATCTTTCTTTGCGAAGTTGCGTGATCGTGGATTCGTTGAGTCGCCTGTGCATTCAATTGATGATCGACATTGTTTCTGTCATCCGTGCGTTGAGCTGAAGCATGTACTACTTATTGCTGCTTCGGGTGAACGCGGATCAGTGATATCGAGAGTCTTGATGACATCACAGGCGGGGGGAATGGGAGTTCTTGCTTGGTGGTCACGGGCGCCCCCGTTTGTTCTTGCTGGTGTTGCGTTCGTCGGGAGGGAGGCGGTGATTGCGGCTGTGCGACAAGTGGTCAAGGTTATCTCAGAAGCTGTGGTAACGCCGTCTCGCCTTTCAGCGTCTGAGGTTTGGTTTGTGGCTCTGGTATGCTGGATTCTTGGCCTGTTCTTGAAGTGTTTGCAGCCCTGGAGCTTTGTTTTCACAACGATCCTCCCCATCGCCATAACTGTATGTGTTACGTGGCCCGTATAATGATCCGATCATTTTCGACTTGTGTTCTAGTGATATAGACTTCAGTACAGATACGTGCAAGTGTTTCTTGATCTAAATCGTGAATGCAATGATCATTTTCTTTTCTGGTTAACTGAATGTGATCCGATCCTATTTTTCGAAAGAAGTGTTAGTTACAATACAGGGTTATTGTAAGCTCTCACAACAGTGTTGGTTTCGATCTTAGCTAACTGGAGTGGAACATAATTCTTTGCAAGATTTCACGGTCAATAAAGTCGTAATCTGAAGCTCACTTCAAGAATTCAAATCTTGATTCCCCTGATCGTGAAGTAAGCCAATAACCTATGTCCGACAAACATAACGACCAAGATCACGATACTAGCCATCGCATCAATCTGTCCTCGACATCTTTCTCGACAAACTTGCACCTAATGGTAGTGTGATGCCAATCATCAGAGCATTCAAGCAATGAAGAAACGCCCTTTCCTCCACCGTACTAGTCACCTATCAGAATTTGGTTAGATGATGAAGGAGAACTCTGAGGGAATGGAATGACTCATGCCTTCGTTCTTTCAGGTTCCGTTGGAGAAGGACGACAAAGTGAGAGACCCAAATGGAAAGACGCCCGGTTAAAGATAGATGTGGTTCAGTCTTCTTCGTTGTATTTCAATCTGTTTGCGTGTGCATTCCCAGGTCGATCGAGCCGTTGCTTAAACCCGGACATATACACTGCAGTTCGTATGTTCATCCAATTGATAATGCTCTGAGTATCTTTATCAGATCGACTGAGGCTTATGCCATTGATCAAGGCGCCTTGATGAAACTGATACGAGAGTCTAATAATGTTACGTGATGATGCTGAAACTGATACAAAACACGAGCTCCCGTAGGAAAAACTGGTAGCATTATTGTAGCCTGTAGGCATGCCATGATCGCATTCGTTTGATGCCATCAAGACGAACCTGGACTTCCATTGGTGAGACACGATCTTGAAAGTCAGGAGCTACTAGCTTGAGCTCACCAAGTTCGATGAGCTCACTCGTGAAGGGTCAAGCGCCAAGCAACTCTTTCTCGATCTTTACTGCTAGTTGAAACCTTTGCTTGCCTCACTAGGGTCACTCAAACAAGTTCAAATTAATAGCGATCACCATAATACTGCAATGTCATACGCTATCAGGATTCAACAGCTGCGGTTAGAAGGCTGAACTTCTTCGAGTTCCCGACAATTCTGTTGGATGCTTCCAGCAAGTCATGCCGGTTTACGTCACCGAAAGGATGAATAAATTCTACAAACAATAAGAACATGCACTGGCCATTCAAAAGATCAATAATCAATTGATGAAGGGAAAAAAATAAAAGAAGAAGAAATTCATCGATGTAAATTCCAGCTATCTAATCAAATAAAAACTAAACAAAAGAAAATCAAAAGACTTGACTTAATAGACGATGAAATAAGTCCGAGAGGAGCAACGACAATACCAGCATTTTTATGATAACCTTCAAAGTCCATTTGTTGCGCCTAACTGCATGACGCTCATCTTGAGGAACAATAAAGCGGGACATATCCACGTTGTTGTTGCCAGAAATATATATGTAGGAAGATGGATATGGACTTGTCAAGCGAGGACCGGACATGATCACTTTATTGTGTATGCCGCGCTTTGGTTGACCGGAGACCAATATGATCATTACTCGCTCCTCAGTTTCTTTTATTGTGTCTGTGCCCTCGAGATCGTTTACCAGCAGCAAGTTTTGCTTCATTCCATAGACTCTAACAGAACTTGGAATTGGTTGGAAAGCGTTAGCATCAGTATCGATGCCACCACGGCAGAACTCGTGAAACTTAAGATCATAGATAAAGTTGAGCGACGTAATGAAGCGGTTCATTAGATTCCAATGCTTCTCCTCGGCCTCAGCCCACCTTTGATGATATGCGTCGAAGCATTGTTTGCACGAACAGGTCATGAAAGGTATCTGGGTACCCACTGGCCTAAAGCACGTATCCCAAATGACACCGCGCCGCATGAAAATGCTGAAGAAAGCCAAGATTTCCTGAAGATGCATAGGCAAGCATTGGATTTCCTCCATCAATTGCTTCGGCGGAGGTGACATCCTCCTCTCTATTGCATCTCGAGTCATCCATTTAACATCCATAGGATCCAGAAACGAATGTGAGTTATCCAAGTAGTCGAAAAGTTTAGAGACCCAGTTGTTTGAGTTTAACAATGGCTCCGAGTTCCCGTCCATTGATTACAGCAGCGAATGGCTCAATCACTTCAACTCCCAGCTTGCACGAATCAATATCCTGAAACCAATATCTTATACAAGTACTAACTTTCTCATAATTTGATATCCTGAAATCAAGATGATAGCAACGGAAGGGAAATATTCTGGAAAGCAAACTTATGCAAAACGGTCATTGAACTATGCTGAAAACTAGTTCATCCGGCACATGTGGCTAGTTTTGGTTCTTTGTTTTTTTTTTTTTTTTTTAAGTTAACAGAAATATGCGCACTGCAACCAATTAGTTTCAATGGCTGTAGCTACTATTCTACAAATCGAAGAAACATGTCTGATCCAATGAATTTTACATATCAGACCGTCATCCACATACTCTCCCCATATAAAATAGGCATTATACTATTTGTGTATCCGTGTCACATGAGAATCCTTTTCTCTACATTCATAGCATTCCACGACATAAGATGTGCACTTAATCGAACAAAGATAATAATAATAGTAGTGATTAATCTTGAATCAGAGATTAGATTGAACTGTTCATCGCAAATCTATATCGAATCTTTTTATCATCGGAGAATAGAAATATAATCCACAAGAATCGAAAAAACAATCATAACACAAGAAGAATAAAAAACATCGCAAATGGAAGTTCTATGTCGAGGGGTTTACCTCAACACGACCACAACGAAGATGGGCGATCGTGGATTTGAAACTCTCTGCAGCGACGAGGAAGTGGGACTAAACAAAAACTACTATCAGAACGGGGAGATATTTAAAAGAGAGAGGTCCTTTGCTTTGGGCTTTAATTATATGGACCGTAAACACTGGGTCTATGGCTCGGAAATAATAACAAAACGATATGCAACCTTGTCAGTTCCTGATTCAATTGCAACTACAATCCGTCCCCATTTGCTCTTAACTTGAGCCAAAGACTCGGGGGAACAATTACGTCATTGGTGTATTTTTCAAGCATCAATCTTCAGAACATTCGTTTTTCCATTTTTATGAGCAACAATTATATCATTGATCTAACATTAAAATATATTTTATCTGTTTCATATATTTTAAAAAATTAAATTTTTGTCATGTAAAGTTAGGTTTTTTTTTTTTTCTTCATTTCAATCCTCAATCATATAAAATTTTTCTTTTTATTTTTTTTTATTCATAACCAAATAAAATTTTTCAAATAAAAAAGTGATAAAGCAAAAATTTCGAGACATCTCGAAATAATAAAACATGTAAAACATGTGGGACGAATTCAAAAATTTCAAACCTGCACAACATCCATGTTGGTAATCGGTTGTTGTCATTGTTGGTGACCAACAATTTCACCTTCGCCTTCAATCAAACCCCAAAAATTCCACTTTGAATCCACCAAATTGAACCAACCAAAATCTCTCAACCCATTTCTTGATTCCATGCCCAAAACAATGCCCTCGTCATCATCATCAAACAAGACGCAAACGAGACGAAAGGGTAGAAATGATGATGATGATGAATTTTCACCGTTCAAGCGGTGGTTTCCGTGGCTGGTGCCGGCGATCGTGGCAGCGAACACGGCGATGTTTTTGGTGACAATGTACGTGAACGATTGTCCAAGGAATTCGGGGTCGAATTGTTTTGCTGGGTTTTTGGGGAGGTTGTCGTTTCAGCCCTTGAAGGAGAACCCCTTGCTCGGGCCGTCGTCGGACACGTAAGTGGATGGTTTGGTTGATTTATGTGCTGTTGTTGGTTATTGGTTAAAGCTGTTCGATGAAATGGTTAAGCGAAAATTGTTATTGGGCTTGAGTTGAAATAGTGATTGTTATTGGTTAAAGGTTAGAGAATCCGGTAACAACGGGTCCTAGTGCACTAGTTGTTGTTTGGAGTCGGCAATGTAAGGGACGAAAATGTTTGCCTTGTGTTAAGTAGAATGATCGTGGTCTGTCAAGGAACTGAAGTGGAGCAACGAATTCTGTGCTGGTTGTTTATGTTGATCCATCTGACTTTAGGATATTTGAGTTCTAGTGCGCTTTCGTGTTGTGATTGATTGATCTTAATTTCGAATTTTAGGGATATGGATTTCCCTTTTTGTTCTAGATGCTAAGTTGGTGAATAGTAGGATCTTGTCATTTTTCTTTGATCCATCTCCACATGTGATAACTTTGCTTATAACCCAAGGGATGTTGCCTTGTGTCGTTCTCTTTTAAGTTTCCATGTGGTTTCTCCAATATTATCAAGACATCTCAGTTTGGTGTATGCTTTTTTCTTCTCCAATTACTGTTGATATGTACTTGATTGGAATCTGACTCCTTGGTATCTACGATGACAATGTTATACGCTCTAACCAGGATGCAACCTGCACTTTCACCACATTCTGTGAGATGACTAGTGTGTCCGATAACAAAAATTATTCGCTATTCTTCCAGGTTAACGGAGATGGGGGCTCTAGATGTTTCGAAGTTGGCAGAGCATCACCAGGGATGGCGGCTAATTACTGCCATATGGTTACATGCTGGTGTAGTCCATCTTCTCGCAAATATGTTGAGCCTGTTATTTATCGGTTTACGGCTTGAGAAAGAATTTGGATTCAGTAAGTGGTTGGGATTCTCCCTTCTTCGTATTAAGTTTGTCTACATTCTCTCCGGTTAGCGACTTTAGCCTTTGTATTTTATTATGATCTGTTGCTTCACGATATCAAATTCCTGTCTTTGACTTGACACTTGCCAGAGCTAAGACATTTATATTTGATAATTTGTTATTGACTGAAGAGGATATGTTGTCATTGACTCTAGTCATATTGTGATGTCAGCTTGCTTTATCTAGAAATTACCTACAAAGAACTTATAGAATGCTAAATGTTACATTCATCATGCTTCTGCTGTATAATTTGGTCATATTGTGGGTGATCTAGTTTAGCATAATATTAGCTCCATGTTCGACCTTGTTCTTGAGACTGATTTATATACTGCATAACTCTTACGTGCTTTTGATATTTTTTTGGCCAGTAAGAATAGGTTTGTTGTATATGATCTCGGGGCTTGGAGGGAACTTATTGTCGGCTCTGTTTATTCAATCTAGCATCTCCGTTGGTGCTTCTGGTGCCCTGTTTGGTTTGTTAGGAGGCATGCTGTCCGAGCTCATTATAAACTGGACAATTTATGCCAATAAGGTGCTGAATTCTTTCTTAGTTAATTCCTTCTAGTCTGTTCTTCTCACGAGTGACACTTGAATTCCTGGCTATGATTAGGTGGCAGCGCTAATAACCCTTTTGCTGATCGTCATCATAAACTTGGCTGTTGGTATCCTTCCACATGTTGATAACTTTGCTCATATTGGAGGATTTATTTCTGGATTCCTTCTTGGGTTTCTTTCGTTGATACGTCCACACTTTGGGTGGGTGAGACATAAACATGCTCCTCCAGGGTATATCGTATCATCAGCCAAATCAAAGCACAAGCCTTATCAGTACGTACTTTTGGTTGTCTCCACAGTACTTCTTATATCAGGGTAAGATTGCAAAGCTTTTGTTAATCGAGGTCAATGACTTGTTACAGTACTTATCAGTTATCACACTGTTATGGCTCCATATATCTTTAGTTGAAGTATATACATTCTTGAACTCGTTTTTTTCTACGATTTTGGATTTAAGCATTTCAATGACAATGAGGAATATCAAGCAGTTCATCTGGGAACTGCCTAATAGCCAGTCAATTGTGTTCATATACTCTGTTTGTGAGTTTGGTTTTGGAGGGGAGGAGAGGTGAGGTGAGGGATTTTAGGAATTTTCCTTTGTGAGTTATGGGTTGAGGGGAGGGGAGGGATTAGAGGAAAAATAGGAGGAAAAGTGGGGTGAGTTTTCCTCATCATTTTCTCTTCTAAAATGAGAAGATTTGAGGAGAAAGTGGAAAAAATTACCAATTCACCCCAATCCCAAAAAAAAAAAAAAAAACATTTGTTTGCTTCTAAAAATTAAGGGTAGGAAAGTAATTTACTCAATTATCATTTTGTTTTTGATAACTTTTCGTTTAAAACTCACAAACACAGTAAAACTTATTTCCTTTTCTTTCCCTCGCCTCACTTTCCTTCACCCCCGTCTTCTTTAAACTCACAAACATAACTGTTCTTCAGGTTCTGTGCGTTATTCATTATGGTACTCAAAGGTGTCAATGGTAACAGTCATTGTTCGTGGTGCCATTACCTGAGCTGTGTTCCAACTTCTTTATGGAGCTGCAAGCCACAACAAGTCTTTTGTGAGGTAATCCAAATACACCTTTGACAAGATCTTCCTTCTATATTGGAATGATAAATCTTCAAACTTTTAGAATTGTCTTAAAAGACAATCATGTGAATGATTTTCTCTATTGTGTATGCTGTCCATTACAATTTGTTGATTTGCATCATAGCTACAGGAAGAAACCGTGCACGCCGGTAAAATTCATGAATGCTGATTTCTGTTTGTTTATTTGGCTGCAGTCGAGTTCCATTAGAAGCAGTCTAAATATCACATGCCTAAGCAACGGGAGGAGTCACTTATACAATATGACAGATGAAAACACTTCCCTGGTGCAGCAGCTATGCTCTCAGCTTTGCAGTTAGCTAATCAACAACGAGATGAGGCTCATCTGCCATCAAACAACTGTTGTTCTTCATTCATGTTTTAATGCTGCAGGGAGCATTGTTGTAATGTTGTATTCGTGTAAATCAAGCGGTCCCCTGTCATGTGTTGCATTCTATTTATTCTTTCTTGTCGCTGTTAACATTGATAGGCTCTGTAATGCACCTTCACAGTAGTTGCCTGAGAATATGATGTGCTGTTTGCTTGTAACCCAGTGTTTGTATGATTGTCTACGCTAGAGAATGAGAGATGACTATAGTTTTTGTGAAAAAATTGACGGCAGGCCTTATTCTTGTCATAGTGCAGATGTATGGCTTATGGACAATCGGCTTTTACTGTTATTCGATTATGCAAAGAACGAAGCGCCACATTGTAGTTAGTCAGAAAGATGGTTTTTCAGGTTGGGTTTAGTAGATGGCTTACAGAGCGGAGTTAATACATTATGAGCTCTCATTGTCCCATAGCTCTAACCTCGTGTTATAACTAACTGTTTAACTTTTGAACAATTTACAAGATATTATAAACATTATGTATAATGTTAATCGATAATTTATTTTTTCATTGATAATAATTTAAATGATTTAAAAATTTTAAATCATAATTACTAATGTAAGTCACAAGATCGTTCCAAGACAACATCAATGTTCAAGCTAACTACTTCAAAATGGACACAATTGTAGCAAACTTGCGTAAAAAACCTACTTCGAGAGGGAAAATATCCATATCCGTTATCATCAGTATAAATGTGGATGGCGGATCACAGAAGCTACCCTTTTTCGATCAACGATTCATTTTAAGCGTCCGACCTCCGATCGATCCCTCGACGTTGCTGGTTTCGTTATCTGCTTCTATTCATCTAGTACTTGTTCTTCCCCTTTCTATCCTCCCCTCAATTCCATATTTTGATCGAATTGGATTCAATTTTGCGCCGATTCAATCGGAGAATTTTGCTTAGAAAATAGATGGAATAACGATTGAGTTGCTGATTTTCATGGTGCGGTTGATTGTTTTGTGTTTTTGTTGTCGATTTACTTGATTGTTGGACAGCATTCCTGTTCATTAGGGTTTACTATTCTTTCGTGTACTTCACCTTGATTGAGTCATCGTTGCTGTGAAATTCGATGGTCATGAAGAAATGATGGTGAAATGGTGAAAGGGGACTATTCAATAGCCCTAGTTGTTTTGCGGCTGATTGTTCATCATGAAGGTTATGTTGATTGAATTTGATTATTGCCTCGAATATCTATTTCTTAGGGTTTCTATGGTTTAGGTGTACTGCCCCTCACGCAGTACCATTCCTGTGATTTTCAATGTTTTTTTCTTGTTTGGTGAAAAATTTCAATGTTTTTTGATACTATTTATCTTCTAAGAATTAGGTTTTCATTGTTAATGTGTGTTGATATATTCTCGATTCTTCTCACCTTTTCATCTCCCACTCTGGGTGAGGCAGATAATGGGCCTTCACTTCCCAGTTTTCTTCCTTGATAAACGACACGGATACCCCTGATCATGTTCTCACCAAGGCTGTTATATTAACTTTGAGCCAACCTTTCATATGACACTGTTGTGACTCAGACTATGCCTTTGATCCGAGTTAATGTTGGAGAAGTTTGGAGAGGATCTCTTGAGGTATTTATTGATATGGTGAAGGCCTAGCATGAATTCTGTTGCAGGAGTACTTAGGTAGATGTTCAAATAGAGAGGCTTGCACATAGAGTGAGAATGACTGGAGGCATGGAGTGTACTGCTATGCTTTGAATAGTATTGAGCACATAAGCGAATATGCACTAATTGATGTCATGGGTTTCAGTGATAGTAATGGTTACAAATCTTGGATGGTTATATTAATTGGATGGCACTTATAAGATTGAGTACCTCAGGGTTTTTTGTGATGATAGTAAATTTCTCTATTACACTAGTACACAGTTCTCAATATTGGAGGGAAATAATATTTATCCAAAGGATAGGCATAAGGTGAATATATGATAATGGTCAGATGCACGCATAGTGACTACATGACATAACCTAAGTAGCATGGAGAATCTTGGAGATGCCAGGAACTTAAGAGTTGTATCGGTTAAGCACATGGTTCTGAATGTTGCATGATATGGTTGATTCAAATCCAAACTATTGTGAAATATATAATGATCATGTGGATGTGGGTAGTAGTGGCAAAAGATAGCAATGACAGTATGGATAGTTTGGTGACAAAGGAGTTCCGCCAATTAGGAGAAGGTTAGGGAAGGATATCTAAAAATCGGGTCATGTCTACATAGGCCACAGGTTAGTAGGTTGTTAGTTGATCAGATGGATAGTTGCGTCAATTACCACTTATGCTGAGTAAAGACTTAGGAGGGAGATTAAAAACATGGTATCAGGTTGTTAGGTTAGAGAGAATCTGAATTCTGAACTTGCTATGTGGTATACTAGCAACATGTGCAAGTAAATGCTTTTTTATTGATTCCATTAGGTGGGGTGCGTAAGCTCAAGATTTAATGCTTCTTGCTGAATCTGTTCTTATTATGCAGATCAGAGTCATCTTTTTGGTGCTGTGAAATTCTGACGTTTCTCAACTCTTAACTCAGCATTTGATTTTTTTTTCCTTTATTATTTTTTCCTTGTTCCTACTATGTTTTCCTTATTGGGGGTGAGTTTTCTCTTTCTTTTCTTGGGTAGCCTCATGTTTGTTCGGCGTATGCAAGTGTTGTCATTATCAGTTGTGGGCTAATGTTATGTACAAGATTTCTATTTATGAATTATCACCATCACTTGGCCTGAACTTATTCGTTCATTTATTAAGTAAAAAAATAAAAACTAACTCACCCATTTGTTTTAATTTCTTGCTAAAGTCAAACTTTGTGCCTTAGTTGAGATTTTTGTGGTACCATTGATACGGTACATCTTTCTTTTTCATGAATGGGAAATATCTGCCTCATTTTTCTCTTGGAAATTCACCTCGGAATGTGTAGTCTTGAACTCTAAGGTTTTAGAAATCTGTTTTCGCTATACACGTGGAAATGGCTTTTATCTCTTCATTAACTGGTTCCTCTCGATGAGTTTTAGGTTTGTCCCTTTATTCAGTAACATCAACTTAAAACAGTGTTGTTCATTATACTGGAACTATGAGCTGAGTCACTCTGTGCTGTGGTAATCTCATTGGAGCACTGCTTTAGAATATTTGACTCTGTTGCTTTTATTGATCATTGTTGGTTGGTGATGCATGATTTCTTGCTGTATACTCCCCTGTTTTTGTAATAAAATAAAAGAAAAGGAAAAATCTTAATCTTTTCATTTCCCCCCATTGGACATTTATTAGTAAGTTGTTGCAACAAGGGCTGTCAAACTTTGTCATATACATTTCTCATCATGCTTTTCTTTTCAAAAAGGTGTGGAGACTTCTTTTTCAATAACACTATAGATTTGCTGATCTTATTTATATCTGCATTTCTTTCACTTGGAGTAAGCCCTTAGTCGAATGTCCTGCTCACATTTTCAGGTTATTAGTTTTACTACTGGTATAACTTCAAGTTCCCTCGAGCGACTTCAATCACTGTGCACAAGTAGGATCCCAAATTCCAACGGAATCAAAACGTTGTAAGTTATTGGAATATTGATTTCCTAATACTTGGCAATGAATTGTATTTTTTTTTTTTTCCTTGTCTCTGAGACATTTTGAGTGTCATGCCATGCACCTCTTCTTCCCATGTTAAATTTCCTCGGCATTTATCGGGTGGTTAATATTACCTATTTCTATTGCTTTAATGTTATGAAATTTGCCTCATGCGCACACCATAAAAAAAAAAACCCAAGTGTGAGTTCTATGTCAGTACTAAAACTATTACGTTGTAGTACATATTTGACTGTTCTACTAAGTTGTTTTGTGGGGGTTTATGTTTTCATAGGAGCTAGGTGCTCTCTGAGTCTGTGTATGCTCTAGGGAAGTGCAGATGACTGCATAGTTGAATCTTGTCTAGGCGAGATACTATCTTACTCTTGGTTCGTCACTTGAGCCACTGAGTACTTAGTCCTAGTTCATGTCTCTATCTTTTGCTGCAGATCATGGTAATTGCAAAAGGCAAGGGTAAAGCTGATGCTTCGAAAGCAAAAGCCAGAAAAGTGACCTCTCCAACCAATGTTCAGAAGGCGGATGCCGCACATACACTAATTAAGACTATCACAGAAATTGAGATTCTTCAGCCTGTCACAACAGAGACGAGCTGTGAAGAATCTGTTGGTGTTTCTGGAAATAATGCTGAGGGAGAGCACTTGA
>JAOVYX010015569.1:0-27364 GCA_035668315.1 Drosera spatulata | reverse complement strand
AAGATCGGGTTTGCTGAGCTAATCGACTTCAACCCTATTCGTGCAACGGATGTGCAACTTCCAGATGGGGGTTCATTTGTGATAGCTCACTCCTTGGCAGAATCACAAAAAGCTGTAACAGCTTCCACAAATTATAATAACAGGGTTGTTGAATGCCGGCTTGCGTCAGTAAGTCAATCTTTCACTTGCGTGAAGGACGATATATTTTTCTCCTACTGTTTTCTCTTTCACTTGCATGAAGGACGATATATTTTTCTCCCACTTTTTTCTGTGCTGAGATGTACATTAGTGGATCTTCTACCATCAGTTTTAACTTTAGATAAAAGTGATTCCTCGACATGGTATCAGAACAAGTCGTGGCATGAGGTCACGAATTCTTCCTACCTCTCCCTATTTATTTCCTCCTTTCTGGTTTATTATGTGAACCCTATTTAGCATTTGGTAGGTTCGGGCAATGCATTTGTTGTCCACTTTTCATGCCTCTATGGGTTTTCGTATGAGGGGAGTAATAAGATATACATTAGTGGGTCTTATGTCATCAGTTCTGACATTTGGTAGAACTTGTTCCTCGACATTTTATAACAGTAGAAAGTTCTTCCCTTCCCTTTTTGATCGTTCTTCTCCAAGTTCCCCTGAACCTAGTGCTTGTAATGAACCAGCAATGATGATGTAAAATGACTTAACGGGTTAACCAACTCAAGGGTGCCTGCCTTCCCCTTTTTTTTTCCCCCATTGCTTCAAAAATATGGTTTTAGTCTTGGCGGAGTTGTAAGAAATACTGGATTTTCAGATTGTACTGGGTATAAAGCTTGGGATGAAACCAGAGGAAGCAGTATCCAAAGTAACAACTCTCTCCGATGTTGAAGGCCTCTGTGTTACATTTGCAGGCAGCCATGGATCCACTGATCCAGTCCTTGCTGTAAAGGTTGGAGACTTTGGTTTTATAAGCACCTTGTGGATATCACCGTTTCATTTTTGTTAACGTCATTTTCCAATGTCAATTATTGTCATGCTGACGATGTCTTCCTATCCTTCTTCAGGAATTACTTAAAGAAGAACCATATACAGCTGAAGATATTGAGGAAATAACCAACCAAAGCTTGGAATCGATCTTCAGCAATTCTCCTACATCGCTTGACGTGCTAATAGCGGCCAAGCACTATAAGTTGCATCAGGTAGATTGCTGGATCACATGTGGGCATGCAAATTTTATCTTTGCTTCCTATATATAAGTTGCACTATCTTTGCTGCCAAAATAACATGATGTTGTGATGTGTCTTAAACCTAATGCTCCTTATAAAATATTGTTTCCCTTTTTCCTACTTTCCTTGCCATGGACACTTTATCAATGCATTTTTGTACTCAATAGCCTTTGCAACTATTCCAAGTAACTTTTATTTGCTTTCCAGAGAGCGGCTCATGTGTACTCTGAATCCAGGCGAGTGCATGCCTTCAAGGATACCGTGTCATCAAATTTGAGGTTAGTGGTAAACTGCTTTTGGCCGAGTCTTTTATGTATGATATTGTTGATGTTTGATGCAAATGACAAAAGCCGTAAGGTGCTTTAACCGAGCAATTTCCTTGTAAAAAAGAAAAATTCGCCCCAGGGAACCTGAGTCGCTCCCAACACACAAACAAGTAGGATTAGTGTTTCCCTTCTTTAAAAGAAGTATTACTGTGGAGTATGGATGTAGCTGAATATTCATTATTAAGCTAGATACGATCGTTTCTGGCTTTTCTTGAAACAAAGTGCTATAGTTGAAGTGGGGGGAGCGCCTTGTCAGTGTCCGGGGATTAGTCGAGGGGCGGGCGATCTGACGTAATTGGTGGCTGGTCTAGATAATTCTTGCATTCAAGTATTTATGTCGTATTGACGTAAATTGCAGTAACGAAGACAAGCTGAAGAAACTCGGAGACCTGATGAATGACAGTCACTATAGTTGCAGTGTTCTATATGAATGCAGGTATAACATTATTCGCATTGTAAAATTTCTGAAGAAGAGTGTTAAATGTCATCGACTTATTTTCCCCCTCTTGGTTTTCATGAAATCGGCAAGTTTTTGGCTGGTTAATGAGCAAGTTTTTTCACAAAAAATTTTCGCTTTTGCATTGTTAGGAAAAAGGCTCGAATCAGCTTGGTCTTGTTTATGTGGTCATCTCTTGCAAACTTTATCTGCGTCGCAACGTTCACATATTAGGTGCCCAATCCTCTTAGAAAATGAATTAGGGCAGTTCGTCACCGACTACCTGATCTCAAGTTTCCATGATTCCATATTTTAAAGCTGCAATGCCCTCCACTCCTCTTGCGACCCATGTCTGTTGTTCTCATTCATTTCTTGATATACATAGCTGTCCTGAGCTGGAAGAACTTGTCAAGATATGCCGAGATCACGGTGCCCTTGGGGCGAGGCTCACTGGTGCCGGATGGGGTGGATGTGCTGTCGCTTTGGTGAAAGAAAGCACAGTTCCGCAGTTTATCCTCAATTTAAAGGTCAGTTTCCGCTGGCATACTCGGGACGTAGGAGATCAAGTTGTATCGTCTAAGTTTAACATCTTGATTAACTTCGTTTTTCGTATGAATCTCAGGAGCATTTCTACCAGTCAAGGATCAACCGAGGAGTGATCAATAAGAACGATCTTGGACTTTATGTTTTCGCTTCGAAGCCATCAAGCGGGGCTGCAATCTTCAAGTTTTAACCCCCGATCATCGTTACGAAGTAGTAGTTGTAAATTAGTTGAAGTGGACTTCGTCATTGAGGATTTTCCCAAATAAAACCCGTTTGGGTCAGAAGGTAGCGGCTTTACCACACCTTATGTTGTCGAAAAGAAGTGGTGATTGTCAGCCTCCGCTCGATTTTAGTGGCCGTCATTTGTTTCCAACTTTGTTTAGAATTCGCATAATAAATTATCCACTGGGCTTTGCCTCATAGTTTCCCTCCCCAAGAAACGCTCTACCATACAAAATTATCAAAATTTACCGCATGAATGAAGTCTTACTACTCGATTGAATGAATGGAAAGTGAGGTTGAGTATAATGAAAATATCCATGAGGTTCCGGCCATGTTAACTTGTTTCTCTCTGTATCAGCTAAATATCTTAATAGAATTTAGAAATTATTTGATATCACTTGGGAATTTTCCCTCAACTATGTACAATAAATATAAACTCCCAAAAAACCTTGAAAATTTATCATAATTATATACTCCAAGGAGTACAATCCAACTTGAAAAATTATTTTTTTGCAAGCAAAACTTCTCTCAATTTATCATCGCCGCCAAGAAAAATTTTACCAAGATCTTTCTAACCATAAAAACAGCATTCACCAATTATAAATGACATGTTTGCATTAACCATAATAGTTAGTATTCATCAAGAGTGGCCAATTCCCAAAATCATAACTAAAAATATATTACAAAGTCCCGTCATATTTACAAAAATTTAGAAATTTCTCTCGAAAATAATAAATAACAATCAAACCTCGAACCCAGATCCACAAAAGTTCCGAAAAAAGGGGGAAAAAAAAAGCAATTAGCACCAAAGTAAATAAAGTGATTCCTATATGACAAACCCACGATCACCATAAGTAAAAGTGTCCAAACTAACGTTTTAGAACATAAAATTTACCATTTACTAACGCATAATCATTCTATAAATTCATCTAATTCTTACATTCAGTATCAGTGCATTGTCAAGAAGACAAATCGCGTCGCTATAACATCCGAAATATTGTCTGGTATGTCTGACAACAATTCTTAGTCCTTCCGTTACAATTTTTTTTCGTGTTAATTTGCTTGCTGGATTAAATATTGCTATTACTAGGAAAATGATGCATTAGCATTGATGAAGTTTTTTTTAGCATAAGTCTACACATAGTTTTGATTTTCCCCTATACGACTTATCTATTGAATAGTTCATTATTTTTATAGTTAGTGTGGTTGTCGTTCTCGTTTGTGTTCTACTTTAATTGATAATTTCGATGGCGCCTACACATTGCATAAGTTGATAATTCTACAACCTATAATCTAGCAACATAAAAGTTCATAATCGATGAAGTTATCCATGCATGCTTTCTCATGAATGTTCAGTCAGATTTTGAACCGAGTATTCAAATTGTATGGAATTAATTAAGCATATTTTATTTCATGCATGCTTTTTGAAACGAATAACGAATCATCCCGATAATGTTATTTCATAATATTGTTACTCTATTTCTGACTAGATTTACATCAATTGGCAGATTGTACTATATCAAAAGACATGAGTCAGGGCCAATGGAGTTACACAAAGGTATTGTGTAGCACGAATGATGTATCAACAGAAGCAACCGCTGCTCTAGAGATTCCACGAGAAAAGATTGATGAACTCGCTGCTTTGCTATCTAAGGCGCAATGCGATGAACTCATGAACCCACACAATGCCAGTACTTTGATGGATGTATATGTTCCTGGAAAGGGTGAGACAACTATTAGAATAAACTACCTCCTTGAGTTTCATTGAGTTTTATTCCCTAACTCTATCATAATGTATAGGAAAGATTTTACCTAAACATATGGTTATATTTAAGGGAATTGTTGTCTAAAAGTTATAAAGGCTCATTGCAGTTATGATTAAATATCATGAACTTGTTATGTTTGCACTATTTATTTCGCTGTGAAAGTTTAACAGCGATTAGTAGAATTTGTCCAAGAAAAATTAGCATAGATTAGGAGTACAAATACTTACACCATAACATAGAATAGAACAGCGATTTCTTTCTAAGTTCAAGAAATACATACCAACTATATAGTAATTTGATCTTAACGGGGATTATTGGCAACTCCTTATCTAATTTAATCAAGAACGTTTATTTGAAGAACCATTTTAATTTTAGAGTAAATTTTTTATATACATAAGTAGTTAACAATGCATACGTTTTGTGGATGCAGTGAAAACCAACATGTATCTGACTAGAGTTTGGAACAAGAGGGTCGGATATCTTGGAAAGGGCGAATGGGGAGAGTTTGTGCAGGAGCAAGGACTCAAGAAAGGGGATAAAGTTATTCTTCACTACGTTAACTTAGCAGGGTTTAACGAGCTGCAGCTGCGAATTGAACGACAATATCTATAGCAAGTTGAGAATTCAAGATCTAAGTTTTAATTGAATTACGGCGTCAAGATTAATTGTTAAGAGTTTCAAGCATATGTAGTTTCCTGATCAAGTTGGTTGTTGGTTGGCTTTTATTTCTGATAAAAACTTTGTTGTGATTTGTCTATTTATGTTGGGTTACTTGATAAATTTTGCGATCGTTATCATATGGTTTTCCTTGATATTGTTGGAGTGTTTTTGACAAACTCTCAACAGCATATTATCCTAGGAACAATGAAAACACGTGACCAGAAAAGAAAGAAAGGTATCAACAATGATTCACTAAAGTTTCTAATTATGTCCGGATTTCACTTCAACATTTTTTTTTTGAATGGCTCACTTCAACATTAATAGAATCTATTTATTAAAATTTAAACCTTACAATATATTTTGATGAGAACAAATAATTGTGCATCCGTGATTGTTGTATACGTACATCATGTGTGCATAGGTGAACATCAAATCGATCTAGGTTGTTCGTTCAAGCATGAAGGAGTCTAGTCAATGCTACTTGGCCATGAAAAGATTGAAGATATTAAATCAAGAGAAATAACAACAAAGGAGACACAAGTTTATGTGGAAAACCCGATTATCGGAAGAAAAACCCACAACACCACTAGAAACCCTGATGATAAAACACTATGTGAAAAAAAGATTACGGATCGTATTAGATCGTTCTTATCTTATCAGATCGACTCGTTATATGGGTTGTAGTCATATACCCATAAGATAAGATAATATCTTAAAACATAGAAAATAGTACGGCACGACCCGTGCTCCTCACGTATGGCTTGCATAGGCCGTGCTAAGTGACTTCTAGCCTAGCAGAACGCATAGTCGTGCGCCTTGTGCACAGCCTCCCCAGGGTGTGCTCAGTGACTCATTGGACACCGTCTAGTATGGCCATGCGCCATATGCACGGTCCAAGCTAAGCATCTTCGAATTTCTACTCCTTTATGTCATTTTCTTCACATAATAACATATCACAAGTCGAAGACGTAGCGAAAATTTATATTTAATGAGCCATAATCGAGGATTGATAAATCTGGATCTGGCCTCTGACTTGAGTAGAAAGTTTCTGTGGACCTGCACAAACCTCCTAGTTAAGATTAGTCAGCATGTGACTGTAGAGATAGTAATGGCTACGCAAAATCGGTTTCGTACCTAGACAGTGTTGATGCCAACTCCAAGAAAAATGTCTATTAGAGAAGCCAGGAATGAGAAAAAAACCCCAGGATAGAAAAAAGAAAGAGGAAAAATAAAAAAAGGGTCCTCTGTACTCAAGACATACCTCTCTAAACACCTCACGGACGAAAATCCTCGTGGCAACATGAAAAGAAAACTTGCTTCAAAAGGACATCGACATGCAAAGGTTCAAGGGGAATAATCGGGACACAACCAAGTACTTTTTGTACAACAACGATCATAGACACGACACGGAAGAGTGCCTACACCTCCAAGATGTGATTGAAGAGTTAGTGAGAAAAGAAACCCTTAAAAGGTTTTGGAAAGCCCCGGGACCGTCCAAGAGACCTGTATCCACGAAGACCTTTGCAAAAGTTCAGAACCCTGCCACGACGTGAGAGAGGCTAGAAGAACCGCACCATAATCAATGTGATCTCGGGGGACATGATACCCATCAACTCGTGCACCTTAGCCATCGCCGAGTTGAAAATGAGCGATGAGTCAAAGTAAAAGGGAAAGTTTGGACGAGAGAAACCAATGGTCGGTTTCCAATCTTAAGATGGCATGGGGAAAACTTTCCCCCACAATGATGCCCTTGTATTAATTCTCTATATTGCGTACTTCGACTGGAAAGAATCTTGATTGAAAGTGGGTCCTTGACGAACGTACTTTACTATTCGGTCTTCAAAACGATGGGGTTCGAGGATAAAGATCTTAAGCCGTTCAAGTCTCCTCTAGTTAGTTTCACTAGGGAACGATTTACCCAAAAGTTATATTAGCTTCACCGTGGTGCTGGACGACAAGTCCACCAGGAGCATAACCACCTTGGTAGCCAATTTCCTAGTTATGGATCTCCTTTCAGCTTACAACGGGATCCTTGGGAGACCTATCTTGGTGGACCTCAAAATCGTCACAGCCCTATGTTACCTGATGCTTAAGTTCCCAACTTTGACAGGGAAGGTTTCATGAAGGGAAGGGAAAAGGAGTCCATATGGTGATACAGGAAAGCATTGGGGCGCTTTGTACATACTGCCCTAGTGTGAATTTCGAGATCCCAATCGTTTTAAAGCCTATAAATACCTCTTTTGATCCCCAAAATCAAATCGTCCAAGGATTGACCAACACATAACACATCATGGGGTTTTGGGTGATGGAGGCGAGATGGATACAATCAAAGGCGAATCAAGCGGCGACAAGATTCTCGGACTGATCGACTTGGATCTCTTCTCTCGTGATCGGTTTAGAGTTTCTTTATTTACTTGTTTTGTCGTTTGTATTGGGGGTGACTTGCATGAATGTCATGTGTTTGATGAATTGTCTTGTCCATGGAATCATGAGTTAAACCTCTATTTAGGGTTATGATGTAGTTGGATAATTGTATCAATGTTACTTTGAGTCATTTATTTAGTCTTTGACTATTTCATGATTATGGTTTATGGTTGCCCTTAATGCTTTAGCGGTTTGATCACCCGTTAGATGATTTGTGACATGTCTTGATTCTGAGAGGAGATTTGCGTGTCGAGTCCCGGTCACTTGCCCACAAGTTGAATGGAAGATCGAGAGTTCGCTTGCGTGACGTGCGAGATTACATTAGGAAAACCACGAACTTCATGGTTTCTAACACGTGACGCCCTCTCACTGAGAGGTGTTAAAGGCGATGTTTAGTTGGACGTAATTTAGGACTCGAAAGAGTTTATATTACAATTTAGGGAATCTAATCCATAACCAAGGTTCATGAACAACTAGATAATATGACATAGTGACTAGATCAATCGGAGTACAAAATCATAACCCTACCTTAGCACATATATAAAACCCGATCTATTATATCGTTGCATATGTTTGATCCTTAGTCATTTAGTTTAGTTACATCTTTAGTTTTTATATAATGAAACCGTCACCATTAGATTGTTTGACTCAAGGAAACTATTAATACTTTGATTGCTAGACTTAAGTCCATGTGACATGATAACTTTTATTCTCATCTTATTAATTCGCAATACACTTTTATTCTCAAGGAAACAAGTTTTTGGAGTCTTTGCCAGAGGACTTAGTCACTACCTTCAAATAGTGTTCTTGTGCTTAAACCATTTCTTTTCTTTGTTTTCTATATTTTCTATATTTCTTGCAATCTATTGAATTTGGGTTGTGTTCTTGTGTTTTTGTAGGTGATTTCTCTTGTGTATGCAACGTTTGCCTCTAACGCAAGATCGCAAGCAACAAAAAGCTTTCTCTCGTACAATATCATCTTAAATGAATCCGCAAAACATCCAAAATCAACTTTTGGAGGAAGGGACCCTTCCTAGTGCTCCCCTACCTCCAAGTCCAAGCAGCCATCCAAGCCGCAGTTCAAGTTAGGTCTGCCGGCCTTGCCATCTATGAAGGAGCAAGCAATGCCAAAGATGCTCAACGAATATAACACAATTGTGACCCCGACCATAGGATGCATGATAGGATCGTGAGAACTCTTGAAAATGTGAAGCAGTGCCAGCAATCAAGAAAAATCTGATCTCATTGTCTAGGCTGAATTCAAGGGGATGTCGCTTCATCGGTGAAGGTGGAGACATCAATATTACCAAGGACATGCTTGTGTTAATGAAAGGAGCTCGAGCTGGCAACTTATATAAGTTGATAGGATCCACAGTGATCGACAATGTGGTGACAAGTACGGGGTAGGAAAACGGTTACTTGGTCAAGGGTGCTATTCATGAGGAGCCGCAAGGAAGATTCGCTCTAAAGATAGCAACGTGGTGGTTTTGATGGAGATAGGTAGAGGTCGTCCAACACCTGTACGTCTCAAGGGAAGATGATTCCTCTGGTGGAGGAAATCCATATGGAATTGATTTCAAAATCAAGGTGGAGATTTATTTGGATTATTGATTATTGAATTCAATAATTGAGATTTTGCTTCATGAGATTTGTGTTTTCTGGCTGTTCCAAAGTCGGGACCCCCGTTCCAGAAGACGACAAGTCCGTTTCAGAGGTCGGGATGTCGTCTTAGAACCTTCTGGATCAGGAATGATCGTTTTAATCCCAAAACAACTCCAAATGCTCACAAATATGTCTAATGATATTCAATATATAAAATCATCATTATGAACAATCAAAATAAGTATCGAAGGTTTGTACAATACTCAGCATCACGTCATAAAATTAATATGATGGTGTTTCATGAAATACAAAGAAATATGTTTAACTCCATAACGTGAACAAACATTCACAAGGGAATGTATTAATATGTGAATCCTAATATGTTATAGGAGTTGGAGACGCTGTTTGTTGACATATAAAGGAAAAGTTGAGCGCATGTGTGTTGAAAGAGATTTAAGAAGGTAACGTTTAGATTTACTGTGTGTGACGATGCGTATTATTATATCGTGAGTATAATAATAGGCATTGAAATCCTTGGTTGTAGTCACTAATTATATTTGACATAAAATATATTCCGATATAACTTATTGCCTATCACTTGCTATGTGCCGTGATAAGATAAGATAATGTGTGTGTTTGTGTTATGCTTTTTTTGCTAGTATAAAGAAGATAAGTGAGTGAAAGGAATATAAATCCATAATTGATGGGATAACTCCGCGGTATAAAACATAAATAGCGTTGTGTCTGTCGCATGTGTTATAAAGTGACTTGGTGGTGACATTCTTTCATCGACCTTGTGAGGTCATTTTTGGTATGAGGAAAACTCAATACAGGATACCCTGGGCTCCAGTTTGGCTGATCCCCTTTCGTGGATGTCCTTTTTACCAAAGCTGAATAAAGTTTGATAAGTTGAAATTGAATAAGTCTCGTCAAGGGCACAATTATAACATCGGGGGTATCTATTGTCTGTCTTCACTATGTTTTTGAGATGATAATTGTGAATGTCGGATTCACATGATAGTTACAGAGTGTTGGAACAAAAGACCCAAGTGGTCATTTTCTTATCTTCTTCTCTCGTGTAACCCCTGGTAAGGGGTTAACACGTTATTGAGCTCCTATAGCTCATGACAGCTATTTTTCTGTGTCTTTCTTCTTCTCTTTGTTACAGGAGTAAGACTTGGAGGAGAAGTGTGACCTAAGATTTGATATTAGATGTAACTTATGTGTGAACGGCATTTTAATCTTAGAAAGAGATGTAAATTCCGGTATGAAGGTGATATTCTGAGTTATGATTTAATGTATCAAAAGTTTCTAAATCAATGATGTATAAGTGATCTTAGCTTAATTCTTATGACTAAGTCAAAATGTATAGTTTTTGCCTAGATGAGGCGTTGGACCCAGCTAAAATGAAGTCATATGTATCATTAATAAGTAATGAAAATTCGGGGCATTACAAATTGATATCTGAGCCAAAAGTTTAGGATAAGAGTTAAGTTGAATCATTTAGGAATAAGTTAAACACAATGCAAATGCATGGAGTATAAGATGAGTATGATAGTATGAGTTGTATTCGATTGAACTCATAGGATGCTTGCTTAATTGGAATTAAAACTGTACTTGTGCAAATAAAACTAAGCAAGATCAAAACCTTGATGTTTTGAGGATATGTTTGGAATGATAAAAGCACTAAGATGTACTAAAATGATATTGAGAGGATATATATCATGTGGTAAATATGCCAGTGGGAAATAGGAGCGAGGTGTCTATCTGGGTTGTGGCAATTGTATGAATGTTTTGTTTGGTACGGCTACTATGTGTGGTTTGGTTTAGAACTTTAGGATAATGAGAAGACATTTCTATAATGGAATAGGATTGCAACATGCATTGAGTAGAGTACGAGAGGAATGAGTCAAACGGGTTGAGTAAATAAGTGAGTTTTACTCTCTGAGACGAGTAATAACTTGATCATGAAGGATGGAAAGACAAATACATGATTTCATATATGTGAGCAATCTTGCTCAAGTATGAGAAAGTAACACACTTAATGTTGGAAGATTAAGTTATATATGTGATCTTCTTTGCTGTTAAGAGAGTAGCAATACCTGCTTAGTGAGAAAAAGTGTTACCATTACAAGACATAGATGTTTTCAATATGATATATCACATAAATGTGCTTTTAAAAATGAAGAATGAGGAAAATATATAACGATGGGAACTATGGTATCAGGGAGAGCATGGGAAAATTCTTAATAGTTATTAGCCTCAAAAAAGTATAATTTTGTAAAACGAACTATAAAATGTTCGGTTGAAAAAGGCGAATGTATACGTGGGATAATCGATCTGCATTTGAACGTTGATAGTGAAATTAATTTACCAATTACTAAGAAATGTGTAAAGTTTGAGGTGGAGAATGGGGACATGTTGCACGTTAGGTGGACATGATATTGGCGCAAGGTTGCCTGATGTTTAATAAATGAGATGGGCAATAGACTTACAGGTTGAGCCAAAATGAGAATTATGCGTTATTTAGAACATCTCTATGCAATAAAATGATTTGATATGCCTTGTGCATGCCAAAGTGTTCATAATCATTGATTTCATACTTTGATTCTATGATGAGATGAAAGGTTATTGGGAATAGAAGAACAAACCAGAAGTGATGAATGCTGAGTTGGTTATTTCTCTTGGACTCAACATGGAGCCAGATATCCTAAATATTTTAAGATGTTATATGTTTGGAAGAGATTTTTTATTCGTGGATATAAGTGTTGTATTCTCAAAGATGCATTTTGGAATAAACGTTCACTGTATCTCATAAGAATACTCCAATTGAAAGCTAAGAAGCCACTTATTGAGCATTGAAAATATTACTAGAATGAATTGTAAAAGACATCACTCTTTGGTATTTAATATATATTCTTTATCAGTACATATGTTTTGTATTAATCCATGGATTGATGATCCAAGAAAAGAAAACACAATACGTTTTGGGATTCATAATCGTGTATCAATTTGAGATTTAACATTGCCCAAGTTATGACTTTGTGATTAAAAATCATATAGAATTAAGTTGGAAATAGAACCTGAGGACATATACTTATGATGATTTGATATATTTGTAAATCTTAATGCTATATGATTTCTAACCACAAAGTCATATAGAATTAAGTTGGAAACAAAACCTAAGGACAATCGTGTATCAATTTGGACTATTGAAAAGAAAAGCCTTATATCAAACTCTGAAGTATGAGTACAGATAAATATGAGATAATTGGATATTGTGTTAACTGCTCCTGGGAAGTAGAGTGATGCATGAAAATTAAATTTCTAATGATAACTTGCTATTAGAGATATACAAGGAACTGTTAAGTTTATTTTAAAGGAGTCGTATAGAAAAGTATGGAGTAGTGATTAGACAATGAGAACTGTGACAAAAGGCGGGGAATCTTTTAGAAGGAACTTGATGATTTTGTTTTCTTAATGCAAAACATATCATCAAGATCAATGATTCAATGTCAATAGTTAGTTTGAGAAAACTGAAAACTTCAGCAGTAACGAGAAAATTTTCTCATGTTCAACAATTTCTTGGGTTATTCTGAAGTTAGTAATTCAAAAAAAAAATTGAGAATTGTTGGGGTAGACAAATGAGCTTTAAGTTGAACTTGAGCTGTAAGTTGAACTTGAGGTGTAAAAAGGCTTGCTGCTGTGCTAAATGAGCTGTAAGTTATTTGTGTTCAAAGTTAATATTTGAATACAGAATTTCAAGTATATTTTATACCAATAGTCCTATTACTTCAAGATTCTTACATTCAGTATTGCTGCTGAATCTACCTTTCTTTTCTTTTGTTAAATGGATTAGAGTTGCATTGCAATGGTTGCTTAAGAGAAACGAGATTAGGTTGAACTTGACACTAATCAATAACTGAACAATTATGGTAATGCGATGGGATATTGAGATTTCAGGTTATGAAAAAGATTGAGATATCAAATCTAGATCCCGTTTATCTTGTTTGACAAAGTTATTCACGCATGGTAATTGTGTCACTTCGCATATCAGCATGTTTATGGAGATAAGAACATTTGGATTTTTCCTAGATTATATGTTTGATTCCCTTTATACTGTAAGTAGTATAAATAAGGAGCGAAACCCCATTAAACTCCTTCATGATTCAAGGATCAATCCTTCTTATAATTCATTAAAGAGAAGTACAATACACCCGATGATCAAGCAAGTGGTGAAGTCCTTGCTTGCGCCGTTATCGGACATAGCAGGCCGGGTATCTATTTCTCGTATCTCGCTCTACACCAAGAAGAGGGATGTGTTAGTGCTGTTTGTAATGCCTTTTTACCTTGTGCTCATTGATGGGGTGATCAGTATCATGGCATTTTCTTTGCAATGCCTGAGGAATTGGATATTGTGATACGATATGTCATGATACCAGTTATATTAGTCTTAGGACCTATATGTTTGATCTTATGCTGTAGTAGGTAGAGATAAGGCTGTATGATGATGTTATACGATATTAATGAAATCTCATGTTTGATGAATGATCTACAGGGAGTAAATAACCACATATAAGACCTTATAAGCTATGACGATAGTGTTATTACAATTGAAATAACCTTGAGAATCACAGGGATCCTTATATGGATGAGAACAACGACTATGATTCTAAAACTAAAACAATGTTGTGACATCAAGTGACATTGTGGAAAACAAATGCTTTGGTAGTAACACTGAGAGTAAGAAATAGGAGTTGTATAATCAATCTTATAATGTTCTCACCCTTTTGATGATCTGTATTGGAAATATGCCACATGTGCGCTTCCCAATCATATATTTCCGTGTGGTTTTTCTGTTGTGTTCCAACATTGATGCATGGTAAACTGGAGATGCACTCTAAATCTTTGAAAACGTCTTTGGCAATGGAAATAGTTGTCTATGGTACTTTGTATGGCCAAATATAGACAAGCTATACTGTGATGATTGAATAGAATCATGATTGATTTGGGTTAAAATCCAACCCAGACAAAGGATAGATAAACTAGAATCATTCCACTGCATTTGTGATTGAAGTTATGATAAGGCTTGCTATATTATTATACAATGAAAGTTCGAGACAACTGTTTCTTGTACTGAAGGTCTCGGTTGAAACTATATTTGAGTTGTCGTCCATAAGTATGTGATATATCGTATTTTGTTAACATAGGGAAAGAACAATTTTCCTTTTACCAAGGCATTATCAGCTGCTAGTTCAAACAATGTGATACCTAATCATTCGGATCCAAAGATTATAAGGGGACTTAAGAAATTATTGAGTTGAATTAAATGTGGCCTTTGAGCTTGAGGTTTATATATAAATGGTTTTGGATATTATGTTTTTGTAAGGATAAGACTGTTAAGACTAATGTGCATGAGGCATTTAGGCTAGAAGATTATATCAATATATGAAACCGTATTGTTCAGTTTAAATCCTGCATGTGAATAAAGATTATGCAAGAATTTAGGTAACCAATGATTACAAGTAACTGATCCATGCATAACCAAAAGTGAGATTAAGATGATTTGTTATAAGTTCTTGATGTTGGGAGTTAAGCTGAACTATAATGTTTTTGAATGCTGGCAAGGTTATGCCTGTGCAAATTAATGAAGTTTCATGTGAAAAGAACTGTGTGGTAGGCTTGTCGTGATATTTGTCTTAGGAATAATCCGTTGGGTACAAACCTTGTGCTCTAAACTGAAGAAATAATATGTACATGAATGTCTTGCATTAGATGTTATGCTAGTAATGTTTTGAAAAACTATGAAGGAAATAAAATATGTTGAAGTATACCGAATCGTGAAAGAAATTAAAATGTGGGTGTCTATTGTTATTATTATATAATTGGGCTTGGTGATTGATCTGAAAGATAGGTAAAGAGCCTGCAGTTTTTAAGAAGTACTGCATTGGGATACTTGTGTCATGAAGTTGGGTATGTTTGGCTTTAAGGTTTCTTGTCAAATTTGGATGACCATGAAAGGTTTACTGGGAACTAAGTGTTTTCGAGAGATGAGACAAATTTCGAGGACGAAATTTTTGTAAGGAGGAAAGAATGTAAGAACCCAAAAAATTTCATAAAATTCAATTTCACAATAATTAACGTGAATAATAAATTATCTTAAGTTATTTTATTTTGCAGGGATATAAGGCTTGTTTGACGATATAATAGTGAAAAGAATACAAAATATGGATGAAATACAACCCTAATATGCAAATACGAGAAATATGATCTTAATATGAAAATATTATATTTATACAAAAATGACCTAAACCTAATTTTTTACGCTTATTTTTCTTTTTGTTAATTTCTTCTCCACCTAAATTAGATTATCATCCACTAATTATCACTAAATATCTACTAATTACCCACTTATTTTCCACTTAATTATTTTAATCAATTTATTTTTCTATAAATATAAGCTCCCTTCTCCTTGAAAGACTTGCTACAAATATAAAAACACTCCTTGTCATGCAAGAGAAGAGATAAATAAGAGAAGAGAAGAAAGAGAGTTTAAGGAGAAGAGGAGAAGCTAGGGTTACAAGACGACGAGGATCCTTCACTATTAATAAGAGAAGGTGATAATCTTGATTAGAAATTAATAAAAAATTAACAAGAGAAGAGATAAGTAAGAGAAGAGAAGAAAGAGAGTTTAAGGAGAAGAGGAGAAGGTAGGGTTACAAGACGACGAGAATCCTTCACTATTAATAAGAGAAGGTGATAATCTTGATTAGAAATTAATAGAAAATTATAGACTGTGAAATAAATTTTTATTTTAATATATGTTGAAGCCTCATGTGTCTAGTTCTTAATGAAATTAACAAATCATGATTCAAAATTATGAATCTTAAGATATAAATCAAAACGTGCGAATATATCAACCTGTAAAAAATTGATTACTTGAATGACTTTGTGACTTGATCTGAAATTACATAAAAGGAGTTAGAAGATAAGCCTTATATCACTTGAAAGGTATAAAAGTTATTTTCCAGAAAAATTTACAAATAATTATTTGGGGCTGTGTGTTCTTTGTTTATGCCTTTATCTTCGTTGATTAAATCACTGTTAACTCGTTAGTCTGATCAAAACCAAGACTCTGTTAATGAGAATCCTGATTAATCACTGGTTGATCATTGATATAATTGGTTAGATCATACATTCCCCTGTTATCTGTTTGACAAAAAAGTTGGACACAAATTCTTAATCGATATCTTTGGATCAGTAATTTGGTTGGATTAGTTGATAGATTGATCATCATTTGTTCGATTCTTGAGTCAAACTGGACTATGATAAGAGATGTACGTCTAATCTTTTTCGCATAGATTACTATTTTCCATTGCATAGTTAGTTTTCAGTCAAAGAAATTTTAAAACAGCCTATTCATCCCCCCCAGTCTGTTCCTGTTACAATCACGAATTTACACTTGGTTATACAGAATGGGAGGCAATGCTTGATCAGTTTAGAAAAGAAAACAAACTTCCTCTAAATAAAAGTAGAGGTGCAGCACAGAGGTCAAAGCTCATCCCGTCCAGTCCTACCATCAGATATAGCATCAATCCTGATGGCAGCAAGACAGATGTTGTCATAGTGGACCAGTTGAATGACTTTTAAATGGAACAGTTGGTTCAACTACAAAGGAAAGAAGGTACAAAGAAGAAAAGGCATGATGTGGCCTATATTCTATTCAATGGAACATTAGATATCAAAGATTCTACAGATAAGTTTGTAAGGCATCTCCAAGCTCATCTGCAGAAGGTTGAGTTTGTGCATAGTGAGGAAGTTGAAGCAGAGCTCAAGAGATTGGTGTACAAGAACGTGCAGATGGCCACTATGGAGATCTACAACTATCTCTCTAGACCCACAACAGTAGCACCTCCATCACTCGTAGACGACAACGACGATGCACTAACAGACCTTCAAGAGATGATGCAAAATGATGAAGACGATGCCATAATTGATGAAGCTGAGAAACTAGCTACAGTAGCAGGTGATGTCATATTGCTCTCCGAAAAAGATGTTGAGAAGATTGCAAATGACACAGCTGAGCAGACTGTAGATGAGACAGTTCGGAAACCAGAAGACAAAGCAACAAAGGAGGTTGTAGATGAACCTCTTGGTCAAGAAACAAGCTCAATATCCTCTCCCAAGGGCTCACCAGCGGATCCACAATCAGAAGAGATTGTCCTCATTGAGGATGAAGGATCACAAGCACTCAGTGAAGCTGAAGAAACTCCTGCTGCACAAGAAATGACTTCTGAAGGGATGACAATAAGAGAGCTTACAAAGCACTTACTGGGTGACACTCATGTCTCACAGGATATTAAAATAAGTAAGACCTATTTATATCAGAAAATTGATCCACTCTTGCTAATGTACAACTCCACTACATGTAAGACCTATCGGGAGAAATGAACGAAAGACAATCTATGTCTGAAGAATCAGGAAGAGGCTACCTCTTCAGCTGCATCGCCAAACCTAAAAATGCTTCTTTAAAGAAAATGCGATGGGCACTTAAAATCATGAATCATAAGCATTTTTAATGATTATGTTGCGGATTACACGGAAAATTTCCGAGCCAAATAGTCGTCCTAGTTTTACCTTGTCCAGATCAGCACTCGACTCTCTCTAGAAAAAGGCAATCAGATGCTAATCGAAGCTTACCTCTTGAGCTAATCTTTGGAACAAGGTGAATCTTGAGATGCTTCTTTGACCAAAGGGTTTGCAAAGGCAACCAGACCGAATAAATTCCGACAAATCCAAACAATCTAAATCAAACTCAAAGATACACATAAATCACACACAAACAAACTCAATGGGAAAGACACTCACCAGTTTACGACGGAACTCGAGTAACAAGGTAACTACAGAACACAATTAGAACCCTTACCACCACTATGGTGAAACCCCGACGAGATACAGACCCCTACAAAGACAAGAGGTTGATTTGAGAGTAGAACTCGAAATCAAGATTGAGAACCGAATGATCAGAATCACCTGAGGTCTCGATGGGAGCAGACAAACACAAGGTAAATGACGCAGAAAGCTATCAATCGAGGTGAACATGGGGTTTTCTTCACTGGGGTTTTGCGATGCGATGTTTTGCAATTGGAATTTTAGATTTTTGTTGGCCAGGATGCCACAGCTGAAACTTCTTTTTCTTTCCTTTTTGTATTTTTCTCCTTTAAGGTTTTCTTAGGATTTGTACTGGCATTTGTTTTTGTTTTATGATTTCTATTTTTGTTTTATTCGTAATGAAATAAAATAGAAGCATTTGTTATTGATTGCAACTAGATTCTTCTACAACATCACATCCAAACACGAGATCGAGTGATCAAGCGAGACATCAAATCATAACACACCAAACATAAACAACTCTCCGACAAGTTTCTCTAATCCTGAAAATCCCAGAAATAATCTAGAGAAGAGGTGAATAGGTTATCTCAAAAAAATTCCAAGTCGTGCAGTAGAGTTATAGGCTAGTCTGCACCATCTGAGTCTGCTGCAACTTGCGGAAGCTCTGCAGTTGAGACTTAAACTTAAAAAGTTTGTCTCTGTGGACTTTTAAGTTCTTTGCTAACAATTCTAATAGTAAAGATCAGTGAGGAAAATAAATGACACGGGATTTTTATACTGGTTCAGACATCTGTTACCAACAAGTAACAGAAGTTTAGTCCAGTCTTCCTTTGGTGACCAGTGTAGTCAAGCCAAGAGGAGATTCACTAGTTCTTGTTTCTAGCTTACAAGATAATCCCTTTACGACAAGATCCTACTTGCTAAAGGATGAAGAACGTAGATCTTGCAGTGCTCTGCTACAGTTGTTGTTCTTCACTTGCAGACTAGTGAATCTTCTTCACAAATCCTGAATCTTCAATTCAGCTCACGCATAGCGAGTCTCCAAGACTTTTTCTTCGTTTGAAAGCTTTGAAATGATGTTTAAGTTTTTCTCAGACTCGTCAACCTTGTTCTCTGCGCTGTGAGTCCCCTTTTATAGGCTCAGGGACGCAGAACCCATGACTGTACTATCTGATAGTGATAGGTCTGTCCTCTACTGTAGTAGACTGACCTGGCTTCACCTTTTCTAATCTAGTACACATCACCTTTGTCTCAACTTTTCGTTTTTGACCCCTTCCTTGTTCCTTTCCATTCCACCACAACTTATACTGTATCCACACTCATACACAAAGTCTACTGCATGTCTCTGCTGCACAGCTTTTGCTGCATGTCTTTGCTACAAACCTCGGCTGCATGAGCTTTGCTGCACAGTCTTCATATCCAGTCTTTCTGCAACTTCATTTGCACCAAATACTGCAGTCAGTCTTCTGCAACTTAGCTCCTACTCTAACAGCTTCCAGACCTCATCTGCTCAGCCTGCTAGTGTAGCCTTGTCTGTACCCAGCATTTCACTTAGTCTTCTGCAATTCAACTTGTATACTTGCACTGCAATATACTACTGGAACTGACCTTGAACACAAGAAGGGTCCTAGATCATGAGAATGCTGGGACCTTTTGTTGTAGTATGTGATTGATCTTTGGCATATAATTTTAGCCTCTCTTGTAGTCTGCACCACTCAGGTTGTCCGCACTCTACTACACTTCTGTGGCAGTTTGCTGCACTTTGTGCCCTGCTGCTCTGCTGCACCTAGATGCACTCTGCTGCACCTATGGCCCTAGTCTGCAACTACCTAACTAATTATTACATCATAAGCATCTAATACATACATAATTTCTTCCTAAGTTTTGCTTATCAATTTCTATATAAGTGGAGGGATTGCATATTCTTAACAAGTTCAAAACAAAATTGAGGCTCAATAACTCACTCACAACACAAAAAAAAAAAAAAGCAGTTCAGTAATCTCCCAGGTCTAGAAACACATTAACAACCATCGATCCAACAAAATTATTAATCGAGTAAAACCATTGCTGGCGAGATCTAAATTTTGACCAACCTCAAATCTGAACTACACAACCACAAGATCCAACCACCAAATCATATCAAATCTCAACCGAACCACTCACATCATCAGCTGATCCAATCAATACAACATAGACAACAACGATCATATAGAAATTCAATAATTGATTGATCGAGATCTGATCGAGGCGGATCTAAGACCATACCTTGGAATTGATAATCTTGTGTTTTCGTTTTGTTTTTATGTCCTCATTTGTAGTTATAATTTTGAGTTAGTGTAATAACCCACGTTTCTAGTTGTAATGGGTGAGTTGATAGTGAGCTGGCATGGGGACCCCTTTATAAAGCCATTGATAGGCTGTTGTAACAACCAACTAGAAAATGCTAGTTCAATAATATCTCTCTCTCCCAACTCTATTTACAGAATTGTTCATTTATAGGGACTAATCCCTTATTAAAATCTAGCATCCCTGATTCTCCTCTAAAATAGATAAATTTGGATTCTTCTAAGTGGTTTTAGGAATATGTCAGCAACTTGATTTTTAGTGGGAATAAATTCTAATTTGACATTATCCTTCTGCACATGATCTGTTATGAAATGATATCTTATATCTATGTGGTTTGTCCTAGAGTGAAACACAAGATTTTTAGACATTGCAATTGCATAGGTGTTATCACAATAGATAGAAAATTTAAGGATACTTAGCTCATAGTCAAGAAGTTATGACTTCATTGGTGATTACTTCTCCTTTGCATCATGGTTAGACGGAGGCAAGTGTCCAACCTTATCGCAGTTCTAGCAGGAGAGCTCAGAGTCTTTTGGTGTGGGAATATCTCTGCTTGGCCTGCCATTCCTTTTGAAGAATTCTTTGAACCTTTTACTTAGCATGATCAGTTCCTCACTGGACGCTTACGATTGAGAATCAGAAAACTCCTCTGCAGCAGTCTTCTCTATTGTTGCATTACTTTGTCTTCTCATGTGAGCTTTGAGAAACAGAAGTGCTTCATGTACCAAGGATGGACCTATGTAAATGAATCTTCCCTTAAGCTTTATCTTTCTCATCCTTTCATCGGTCTGATAAAAATGAAATATCATTCTGGCCTTCTAATGGTTAAACTTGTGGTCGTTGAAGAGATGAGGATGAGCATCGTAGGGAATGAAAACTTTACAAGCACCTAGCATTCTTAAAACTCAGATCAGTAACTTCTTTGTAAGTTAAATAAAATAGAGTTCCTTTCCAAAAACCGTTGAGTCTAGAAAGGTTTGCTCTAATAATAATTGAAAGTTTCAATATAACTTACTGTGAAACTAAGAAGGGAGGGGTGAATAGTCTTCTTTTCGAAGCTTTAAGCAACTTATAATCTAATCAATATTAGATTGACAACAGAGTTGTTCAGAGGTTACTTCAGTAATGTGGAATCTTACTTCAGTAATGTTGATTTCTTTTAGCTTTGTTCCGAGTCAAAGTTGATTAACAGTAGGGTTATAGGTACTGAAAGCAGTAATATAAGAAAACAAAGGTTTTTATACTGGTTAGGCAATATAACTTACGGCTATATCCCTTACTCTAGTCTTCCCTTAATTATAAATGTGATATATTAAGAGAATAGCACTAAGTGTGATTGTTTTGGTTCACAATCAACCTGTCACTTTACAATGTGTGAAATGATAATACAAACTAAAACTCAAAAATTTTTCTTCTCCTCTACAAGACTTGAAATAGCTTCTTAATCTTGTTTGTAGAACATTATCCCTATTCAAACTCAGCTTTCATATTGCTGGTTCACATCTTCAGCAATCAACTTTTCATTTCTATTCATTGAGAGTCTTACTGCACGAGTATTCAGTTCAGAATAATGGAGATTCGTGGGTTCAGAATCTCGTCCAATCTTAGGCATCACCCTTTGTATTTATAGACAACCCCAAAATTGTAACCGTTATCAGAGTCATCCTTTCTCTGAAACATCACTTTCATGTCGCCCTGGAATCATCTAGTCAAATTCCGTGACTTCTGTTCCTGACACTGAAAGGACACTAGATTGTGCAAAGGATCCCACGCAATTTTTGTCTTCATCTGGACCCTTCTGTTGTTCTTCACCTTACTGTTTCTCAGCCTTGCTGCGACAATCCTTTTAAACCAAAAGTAATACAGGATAAACCATTCCTTACTACACAAGCCCCAACGTCAAGCTTTATTGTCCTTTACTCATGATCTCAATGTTACCAGCCTTACTGCATTCCTTTAGACCGCCCTTATTACGTTACGTTCCTTTATGAACCAACATTACTGCATTCCTTTCTGAATCAGCCTTACTACACACCCATTATATGCTCACTTTTCAAACAAACGAGTCTCAATCTTGGTGCATACTGGACATTCTTAGACTAGAGATTGTCTATCACTCAAATTCTATACATCATGGGTTTGACACTAACATATATGAAGAAGATGAGAAGCTGAAGTTAGTTATTCAAGAGTTGGAGTTAGATACTGGAGTGAATGGGAGTTTGTCATGGACTCAGGGTGAGTTAAGGAGGAAGGGGAAGTTAATGGTTCCTGATGCATGTTTATTGAGGAAGGAGCTAGTATCCTTATTTCATGATTCATCTTGGGCAGGTCATTCAGGGGTGAGAACTTCTATTCAGAGGATATCAGAATACTTTTATTGGAAATGGATGAAAAGGGATCTCAAGAACCACATAAGAGCTTGTGAGATTTGCCAAAAATATAAATCTGAAACTTTTTCTGCACCAAGCTTGTACAACCCTTTCCAATTCCCTCTCAAACTTGGGTCAAAATCTCTCTAGATTTTATATCTGCATTGCCATTTTCACAAGGTAAAGAGGTGATTTTTGTGCTGGTTGACAGGTTCAGCCCTTATTCAACCGCTTCAGTTTCTTAAATTCTGTGTTCAAGCTCCATCGATTACCTTAGAAGATTATAAGTGATCGGGATGTAGCATTCTTAAGCCTCTTTTGAAAGGAGCTGTGCAAGATATTGAGAGTCAAATTGTATTATAGCTCCAGTCATCATCTGCAGATAGATGGTCAAGCAGAGGTGGTGAATAGGTAAATTGAGTCTTATTTGAGGTATATGAGTGGTGAGAGGCCTAAGCAATGGGCAACTTGGCTACCATTGATAGAATGTTGGTACAACATCATCTTTCACTCCGCTATTCAGATGACACCATTTGAGGCAGTATTTGGGTATCTACCATCTCCTCATATCCATTATGTATTTAGTGATACCAGAATGGATACTATCAATAAGATGCTGATGGAAAGGGAGGAATTCATTCAGGTCTTGAAAAGGAACTTGGAAAAGGCTAACGCTCTAATAAGGACATCAGTAAATAAGAGGAGATCAGAGAGGGAATATGACATGTGGGATTGGGCTTTGGTTAAACTTAAGCCTTATAAGCAACAGTCAGTGGCTCAGAGAATTTCTCAAAACCTAAGTCCCAAGTATGTCCGTTCCAGATAGTGGCCAAGATAAGTAAGGTTGCTTATAGGCTTGCCTTGCCAGTTGAAGTTAAGATTCACAATATTGTTTCATGTGTCTTTGCTCAAGAAGAAGGTGAGAGACAGGTTGGCGAGCTCAGCATTGCCAGCGTTTGCAACAGAAGGGGTTCAAAAACTCAGTCCTGCGACAGAACTAAAGGCGAATCTATTATGACTAAGGTTCTAGTACAGTGATCGCGTTACTCCTCTGAGGATGCTACTTGGGAGAGTTTGATTTCGATGCAGGATCGCTTTACCATATTCTGGACTTTTTGTGAGAGTTTGGTTCTTGAGGACAAGAACGCTTTCATGGAGAAGGGAATTGATAAGCTTGTGTTTTCGTTTTATTTTTTTGTTCTTATTGTATTTCAGAGTTGGTGTAATAAGCCACATGTCTGGCATGTAATGGGTGAGCTAACAGTGACCTGACATGGAGACTCCCTTTATAAAGTCGTTGATAGGTTGTTGTAACAACCAACCAGAAAATGCCAGTACAATAATATCTCTCTCTCTTCTTCCCTGTCTTTCTCTCTGAAGGATTCTTGTCTTTCACTTTCTCTGTTTTGCGATTACGTTTCTTCACTTGAATTTGAGCTCCTTTATCGTCATTGTCGAGCTCGTATCAGGAATGGATGCGATAATGAGGACAATGGAGGATAAGATGAAGTTGAGACAGAGGAGAAATCCGGAGAATGAGGTGATGTAAATTTCTATTGCAATGGAATAAGAGGAGGAAAGCTAGTGAAGTATGATAAAAGAGGGATTTAAAAATTAAAAAAAAAAAAGCATTTAAATCCCCTAGACTTTGTTACTTTGGCAAATGGACACCTTGTACTTAGAAAATATGCACTCAAACCTTCTCCATTTAGGGGTCATGTGTAATTGTTAAAAAAAAATTGTTTGTTTGGATAGAAAAACATAATAAACCCTAATTTTCCAACCCTTCATCACTTAGGATACCATTTTTACCCCTCAAACACACAACCGTCATCATCTCCCTCAGCTGCTAACACCATACACGATCCTATACCAACAACCGAACAACAAACGACCTCGTCGGCCAATTCATCCCATAAACTACAATCTACACATCATCCCTAACCTCCAGCCCTCAAACCATCATCCCTACCTCTAGCCCAACCAATCTGCACATGGAACCAATTTTAATCCATCCATGGTGAGAGGCTAACAAGTTGCTCTTTGGCTTCTATTCGAACACAATCCCAATACATCCCCAAAAACTACAATTCGACACCACGAAAACTCATTCCTTTCTATACCCTTCGCCAACAACCTTTAAACTCCCTCTCACGAACTTCTCCTCTAATCCCAGCAGAATCGATCCCGAACTTCTCCTCCAATCTCTTCCTCCTCACCAGCTCCAGCAAATGTTCCCCAAATAGAGAAATAGCGCCCTTCTGGGGTGTTGAATCTGTCGCCGTCATCGTCGAATTGGCCTTTGTCTCCGTCGACGCCGTCGCCAAATCTACCGCAGCAGACATCGGCGATGAGGTTTGGCTATTCTAGGAGCGATTGGGAGGCAAAGAGGGGATGAGATTAGGGTTATGGTTAGGGTTTGGAGAAGGGGAATTGAGGGAGTGCCGATGGTTAAGAGGGGGAATTGAGGGAGTATGGTGATAAATTGGGTTGAGAAAAAGGGTATTATGGACTTTTGCTTTTGTTGGGACGTAACAGAGTTAAAGGCAAATACAAGGCAAGGGGTTTAAATGCATATTATCAAAGTGTGAGATGGTAATATGCCAAAGTCAATAGGTTCACATGTTTATGTACTATTTTTTTCAAATAACTAAGGGCATTGATTTTGTTGTTTATTTATTGTGACCTTTTTATGAGCATAAATTGCATCCGTTTGGTTTCGTTCTTATTTTTGGTTTTATTTAGAAAATTGTTATCGTCAAGGTAGAAATTGATTTTATCAAGACAAATCACTAGAATAAGATATTTTGGGGAAAAAAATATGTCAGGGTTTGCCCTTGGCAATATCAAAAGAAGTCTTGCAAAAATCAATCCTCTTTATTTATTGATGAATTAGAAATATATCATTTTGTTTTTGTTTTTCAAATAGATAAAACATAAGCATGGAGTAGAAAAAATGATTTTCAGTATTTTTTTCTTTTTCATCTAATTACAATATTGAAGATTCATTTAAAAAAATTATTTTGTGAGATTATTTCGATTTTCATTACTATTTATTTCTATTATTGGTTTTGATTTCTATAATTTTGAGTAGTGATATCAAACAACCCCTGAGGTATTGTTCTCTAGTTATGTTTAAAATTGTGAAATTTGAAATCAATAATAGAAAAAAATATCAATATTGCAAACCAAAATTGCTTTATAAAATAAAATGATTTTTCATGAAGGGGGTTATGAGTGTTACACTCAGATGAAGTCGATAAACAAAAAATCTGTTTTTTTCCTCATTCTATGTTTACTATTTTCGTTTCATCTGTTTAAGAAATTAAAATCTAAAACAAATAGTTTTATTTCTTCATTGAGTGAAGAGAAAACAGAAACAAAAACAAATATTTTACCAATTAATTTAAAATAAAGATAAAATTCTTTCCCTAAAAAATGATAAAATATGATACTCCTTCGTCCCATAATATAAAGTACGATTTGATCTTATAGACATAAATAGAAGTTTGTATCAGTTGTTATATGAGATAGTGAAATGTACTGTTATAGATAATTATTATAGTGCTATTTTTTCCGCAGCAACCAAAATTTTAATTCAACCCAAATTAAGAGTCGTTACATAGTTGTGCGTACAGTACAGCTCATTTCTAAGAAACATGCATCCAGACTAAATCTCACGGCAGACCTACATATCAAGCTGATGTGGATGAAATCACACATCATTTTATCGTTCTAAACCTTGTTTTTATTCCCTTTGTATTGTTTAAATTGTATTTTTAGTTTCATTTTCGTCTTGGAATATTGGTACTGCTGTATGTTTGATTTTATGACAGATTGGCATGGAAATTGAAGAAGAAAAGAGGAAGAATCGCAAGAATGGAAATTCAGGATCTCGAAAAGCTGCATTTCACGTTTCGTCGTCATTTCACGAGCTTCGAGAGTCTTTTCAGCAAACTTTCACCACGAATAGTTAGGATTACATGTTTAGATACTGTGTATAAGTTTAGGAAATTTTTGGATGTCATTTACTATTTTTAGTTTAGGATTTTTAAGTTAGCAGTTAAGGCTGAGGTGGCGCGGGCGCGACCAGGGCAGGCGCGGCCGCGCCTGTTCAAAATTTAATTTTCCTGGTTGTTGCCAGGCGCGGGCGCGCCTGACCCTGTCACGGCCGCGCCTCCAGATTAAATGCGTCAGATCTGTTTTCCTCCGTGCGATTAAATGTGTCGTGCAAGGGCCCTATATAAACCTTTCCTAGGGTTGGAAAAACAGAACATTCAGCAGAGGATCAGGGGATTACGGCAGAGAAGAAGGAGAAGAAGAAAGTAGGCCAAAACCAAGGAAAAATAAGACGAAACCGACGCAACTTCATCCTATTCTCTCTACTTAGGCCTTGGATGCGTATTGGATCTTCATTAAGCTCTGTAAAGACTCTAATTTATATTGTGTTTATGACCAGAATGTTGATGACTCTTTATTTAGTGAATTTCCTTTGTTTTTTCATGTCTATGTGTGAGTAGAGTTTGATTAGGGATGTGTTGATGCGTTTAGGTTGTTAGATCATGAGATTATG